>PVIH01004927.1:0-10750 GCA_004025045.1 Sigmodon hispidus | reverse complement strand
AAATGTCACCAAAACTACCAAAAAATACTATTCTAAAAACAAAAAATCAAACCACACAACTGAACAAAATAAATTAAATTTAAATAAAAAGTTAACAAATTATATGCCTAAACCCTAAGTCAATCAACATAAAAATAATATATGCCTGTATATAATTAATTAAAAAATAATATATGCCTGTATATAATTAATTAAAACTAAACAAAACTAAGAATAAATCCAAACCTTTAACCCAAACCCAAAAATTACAAACCAAACCTTTTTTTTTCTTTTTTTTCCTTCTTTATTTTGTATTTATCAAAAAAACAGTAAAAAGAATTTAAAATGCAGAAGAGTTAACAATAACTATACAGAGGATAAAAATCATAAGCATGGCTTATCAAGGGTGGAAATGCAAATAAGATTGCTACACATATATTTACTTTGTGTTCAGCTTTCCCTCTGAATTTTTTTTTCCATCCCTGTATATCCTTATTCAAGGTCCCTTCGCCCTCCCATCACATCTGGTCATTTTTCTTCTCTGCAACTCCCCATCCACTCCCTGAGCAGGGAGCAGACAGTCCTATGGTCCCACTGACCCAATAATGCTTGGATCAGTCTCCACTCCTGGCCAAATCCAGTTTTGACCCCCCTCCCTCAAGAGTGAGTCAGGTGTTCCTATAGTTGGACTGGGGTTTGAAGGGTCAGTCCAGGGTGTTTCTGATCCCAAGCTGTTCAGTGGTTGTGGTTTGCAGCTTGGGCATGTTTGGCTTTTTTTCTTGTTTGTTTGTTTAGAGACCACTAGTGAGTGAGTACATCCCCTGCTTATCACTCTGAGTTTGTGTTACTTTGCTCAGGAGGATATTCTCCAAATCCATCCATTTGCCTGCAAATTTTAGGATATCATTTTTTCTTACTGCTGAGTAGTATTCCATTGTGTAGATGTACCACAGCTTGTTATTTCATTCTTCAGTTGAGGAACAACTAGGTTGTTTCCAGGTTCTTGCTATTACAAATAATGCTGCTATGAACATAGTTCAGCAAATACTTTTGGAGTGTGACTGTGCCTCTTTAGGGTATACACCGAGAAGTGGTATTGCTGCGTCCTTGGGGAAATTGATTCTCAATTTTCTAAGAAACCTCCATATTGCATTCCAAAGTGGCTGAACAAGCTTACACTCCCACCAACAATGGAGGAGTGTTCCCCTTGCTCCACATCCTTTCCAGCATAGGCTGTCATCTGTGCCTTTTATCTTAGCCAATCTAACAGGTGTTAGGTGGTATCTCAAAGTTGTTTTGATTTGCATTTCTCTGATGGCTAAAGATGAAGAGCACTTTTTCAGGTGCCTTTCAGCCATTCGTAGTTCCTCTGCTGAGAATTCCCTTTTTAGATCTGTACACCATTTTTTGATAGTGTTATTTAAGATTTTGGGCTCTAAATTCTTGAGCTCTTTATATACCTTAGAGATCAGTCCTCTATCACTTGTAGGGTTGGTGAAAATCTTTTCCCATTCTGTAGGCTGTCGTTTTGTCCTATTGGCAGTGTCCTTGGCTTTGCAGAACTTCCCAGCTTCAGGAGATCCCACTTATTGATTGTTGATCTTAGTGCCTGTGCCACTGGTGTTATATTTAGGAAGTAGTGGCCTGTGCTACTTTGTAGAAGTGTATTTCCCACTTTCTTTTCTATCAAGTTCAAAGTGGTTGGGGTTAAGTTGAGGTCTTTGATCCACTTGGATTTGAGTTTTGTGCAGGGTGACAGGCTTGGATCTGTTTGCATTTTTCTACACACTTCCAGTTATGCCAACACCATTTGTTAAATATAGTATCTGTTCTCCATTGAATGTTTTGGGCCTCTTTGTCAAAGATCAGGTGTTCATAGGTTTTTGGCTTAATGTCTGGATCCTCAATTCTTTTCCATTGTTCCACAAGTCTGTTTTTATGCCAGTACTAGGCTGTTTTTATTACTGTAGCCCTATAGTATAGCTTGAAGTCAGGGATGGTAATACCTCCTGAGGTTCTTTTGTTGAGTAAAATTATTTTGGCAATCCTGCCTTTCCTGTTATTCCAAATGAAATTGAGTATTGTTCTCTCAAGGTCCAAAAAATATTATGTTGGGATTTTGATGGGCAGTGCATTGAATCTGTAGATTACCTTTGGTACAATTGCCATTTTTACTATGTTGATCCTACCAATCCAGGAACATGGGAGAGCTTTCCATTTTCTGATATCCTCTTCAATTTCTTTCTTCAGTGATTTAAAATTTTTGTCAAATAGGTCTGTTACTTCTTTGGTTATAGTTATTCTAAGATATTTAGTACTATTTGCAGCTATTATGAAGGGTAATGTTTCCCTTATTTCTTTTTCAGCTCTTCTATCTTTAGCATATAGAGGGGCTACTGATTTCTTTGAGTTTATCTTGTATCCTGCTACATTGCTGAAGGTGTTTCTCAGCTGTAGCAGTTCTTTGGAAGAATTTTGTGGGTCACTATGTATACAATCATATCATCTGCAAATAGAGATAGCTTCACTTTTTCTTTTCCAATTTGTATGCCCTTAATCTCTTTTTGTTCCCTTATTACTTTAGCTAAAACTTTGAGAACTATATTGAATAGATAAGGGGAGAGAGGACATCCTTGTCTAGTTCCTGACTTTAGTGGGATTGTTTGAGTTTTTCTCCATTAAGTTTGATACTGGCTGTCGGCTTCTTGTCAATCACCTTAATTATATTTAGGTATTCTCCCTGTATTCCTGATCTCTCCAGGGCTTTAATCATAAAGAAGTGTTGGATTTTGTCAAAGGCTTTTTCCGCATCTAAGGATATGATCTTAGGATATGTGTCTTTGAGTGGCATGGGTATTAGGGTGATTGTGGCCTAATTAAAGGAATTTGGCAAGATTCCTTCAGTTTCTACTTTGTGAAATAGTTTGAGGAGTAACGGTAGTTATTCTTCTTTGAATGTCTGGTAGAATTCGGCACTGAAACCATCTGGACCAGGGCTTTTATTTTTGGAGAGCAAACCAAACCTTCTATAACACACTTCTGAAAGTAAAGTGCCTTAGGGTTTCTATTGAGGCAATGTAATACTTCAACCAAATGCAAATTGGGGACAAATGCATTTAGTTTGTTTACTCTTCCATATCATAGTTCATCATTGTAAATAGTAATGGCATGCAATGAAAAAGGGCAGCAATCCAAAGAAGTGAATGAAGAGGCCATGGAGGAATGCTGATTACTTGTTTGCTTACCATTCATGCTTTGCTCACTCAGCATTCTGATAGCACCAAAGGCGTTCAGCCCACAGATTGCACTTCCCATCATGGGCTGGACACTGCTATATCAAACACTAATAGTTTTTTATTTGATCTATGGAATATCTTGACAGAAGAAGCTATTTTGGCATTAGAGAGAATTCTGTTACTAAGGAAACTCCCAGGGATCCCTAAGGATGAATCCAAATAAGACTCTAATCAATAGCATAGATTGTGTCTCAACTGGCCTTCCTTTGTAATCAAATTGATGACCACCCTAATTCTCACCATAGAACCTTCACTCAACAACTGATGGAAGCAAATACAGAGATTCACAGCTAAGCACTGTACTGTGCTCCCAGTCCTGTTGAAGAGAGGGAGGAGGGATCATGATGGGAAAGTTCACAGAGACAGCTGACCTAGGCTTCTGAGAGCTCACTGACTCCTCTATATTGACAGCTGGGGAGCCTACTTGGGACCTTACTAGGCACTCTGATATGGATGACAAATGTGAAGCTTGGGCCAATTATGCGGCTTCTGGCAATGTAATCAGAATTTATCCCTAGTGTGTATACTGGCTTTTTGGAACCTACTACCTATAGAAGGATACCCTCACTCTACCAGAAGTAAAGGCTTGGTCCTGCCTCAACTTGATATTCCAGACTTTGTTGACTTCCCATGGGAGGCCTTCTTCTCTTTGAGGAGTGGATGGGAGGGTGGTGAGAGAAGATGGGGATGAGTGGGAGGTGAGGCGTGAAGAAGAACTGTGTTTGGTATGTAAACAAAATATTTTGAATAACAAATGTAAAAATAAATGCCCTATCAGTTTGCCTATAGGCTAATGTTATATTGGCATTTTTTCCACTCAGATGACTCTTAGCTTGTATCCAATTGACATGAATAACCAACAGTGAAAGCTTTCCCATGCTCTAAACCAAAAGGATTTGAGGCTTTAATGAATTTATATAGTTTGTTGGGCTATTCTATACCATGTGGTATAGTTTAGCTCAGCTTACTTGACTTTTAGCTAGCTAAGAGGTCAGTACAAGATGTTTCTAGAAACAGACAACTAAAGCAATGTTGCAGAATGTGTATGAATTTAGAAGTAGTATTCCATGGTACAAATAAAAATTGCTGTCTATGAAAGTACAAACAATTATGAATAATGAAATAGAAATACACATATCCCTATTTCTCACAAAATACTGACCTTTGTATATATCAACAAAGTGAAATAACTAAGGGATTGGAGAATTGCTGTGTTTTTCTACTTAAACAGAGTATCTCCAACAGACATGAATGTAAACATCTTTGCTTTACAAATCATTTTGTCTAGTATACATGGGTCTGAGTTCCTCCCCATAGTTTCAAGGCTAAGTAAGGTGTTCCTCTCTGTGGGGAATGGGCTCCCAGATGTCAGTTTATGCATCAGTAATAAACTATGGTTCTACTGAAAGATGTTCCACAAACTACCCATGCCATTTGACTGTCTTCTACACTCACAGGGTTTAGTTCCTTTCCATAAAGGTTCCTCAACTCTCATTTCAGAGTTCATGAGCTCCAATAGCTTGTGTCAGATAACTCTCTGGGTTGCCTCCTCAAGATCTTGATTCCTTTTCTTACTGCTCTCTCCTTTTTCTCCTCAGCTGGACCTGGAGCTTCACCTGTTGCTTAGCTATCAGTCTCTGCTTCTATCTCTATGCATTTCTGAATGAAGGTTCTATAATGTCAATTAGGGTGGTCATTAATTTGATTATAGGTGAACTCCTGTTTAGGCACCCTCTCCACTATTGCTTGGAGTCCTATATGGGGATGACTTGTGGTTTCTTGGATGCCTTGCCCTCAATGAATAGGAGTGTGGAGAAGCGGCCAAGGAAAGGCTTGGAGAAGAGGGATGGGAAACAATGGTGTGTTTGGAGGAAAAAAAAACAATTAAAAAATAATGATTTTACCCTGCAAGTGATAGAGGACTGATCTCTAAGATATATAAAGAAGTCAAGAATGTAGAGCCCAAAACCTTGAATAACCCAATCAAAATATGGGGTATAGAACTAAAAAGGGAATTCTCAGCACAAGAACTACGAATGGCTGAAAGACACCTGAAAAAGTGTTTATCATCTTTAGCCATCAGAGAAATGAAAATCAAAACAACCTTGACATACCATCTGACACCTGTTAGATTGGCGAAGATAAAAGACACAAAGGACAGTATATGGAGAGAGGATGTGGAGCAAGGGGAACACTCCTCCATTGTTGGTGGGAGTATAAGATTGTTCAGCCACTCTGGAATGCAGTATGGCCTTTTCTCAGAAAACTGAGAATCAATCTCCCCAAGGACCCAGCAATACCACTTCTGGGTGTGGTATCCTAAAGATGCACAGTCACAATCCAAAGGCATTAGCTCAACTATGTTCATTGTAATAGCAAGAACCTGGAAACAACCTAGATGTCCCTCAACTGAAGAATGGATTAACGAACTGTAGTAAATTTACACAATGAAGTACCACTTAGCAGTAAGAAAGTATGATATCCTAAAATTTGCAGGCAAATGGATGGATTTGGAAAATATCCTACTGAGTGAGGTATCACAAACTCAGAAAGATAAGCAGGAGTTGTACTCACTCATTAGTGGACTCTAAACAAACAAACAAACAAACAAACAAGAAAAAATCAAAGCATGCCCAAGCTGCAAACCACAACCACTGAACAGCTTGGTATCAGAAGCACCCTGGACTGACTCTTCAGATCCCACTCCACCTATAGGAACACCTGACTCACTCTTGAGGGAGGGGGGAGAAAACTGGATCTGCCAGGAGTGGAGACTGATCTAAGCAATATTGGGGCAGTGGGACCATGGGACTGCCTGCAGACTGCCCAGGGATGGGATGGCGATTTGTGGAGAAGAAAGAAGAAAGAATGACCTGATGTGGTGGGAGGGGGTAGGGACCTTCAATAAGGATATACAAGGTTAGAAAGTGTGACTTATTTGTTAATAATAATAATAATAATAATAAATAAAAAAAGAAAACTGAACTAAGATCTTTCTTTTTTTTATTTTTTTTATTGTGCACATGATGTTTATTCTGCTATGAAAGTTTCTTTTATTGAAAGTTTTTTAAAAATAAATTAAAAATTCTCAATTAATAATAACTAAATCTGTTTATAAGTCTTGTGGCAAGATGGCAATAATCAACAAAACAAACAAACAAACAAACAAAAACCAAAAAAAAAAACTAAATATCTCCTCCTGGCTATTTAAATGAGAAAAAATGCACTATTTTGAAATAGAATTTCTCCAGGAATCTCATTCTGGGTCAATAAGAGGTCTGAAGCTTGGTGAAAGTCAGAGAAAGAAATTGTGTCTCCTAAAAGTTTTTTCAAAGTGCTGACAATTTGTCAGATCATGTTGAAGAAGAGATTGGAACAATGAAAATAGTGGCCAAGACCACACCTTGCCTAGGACTTCTTAGTTATGCATAAGTTGGACTCTACTTAAACGCCCCTTCATTTCAGGACACCAAAGTTGAATCTGATTAGTTGAGGGTCAACAGATTTCTCATTATGTATTTCTAAGTATTTAATAATATATTAAATAAATCCTCTTTTAGTACTTTTAACAATGTAGCTCCTATAATTAGCTAACTGTGAACTGGTGAATGATCCTGGTTTATTGGGCACAGGCTGTAAACTTAAGTGTGACAACAGTATGTAAATTTCAGGTATCTGTTAATCAGAGAAAACATTCTAGCTGGAGAAGAAATATTAAAAAAAAAAAAATCCTTCCAGCTGCTGAACTCATTTAATTTTAGGAGGTTTTTTTTTTTTTTTTTTTTTTTTTTTTTTTTTTTTTTTTTTTTTTTTTTTTTTTTTTTTTTTTTTTTTTTTTTTTTTTTTTTTTTTTTTTTTTTTTTTTTTTTTTTTTTTTTTTTTTTTTTTTTTTTTTTTTTTTTATCTTCCAGATTTATTTTCCATCATTTTTTACCCATTTCTGGTGAAGCTGAACAGTATCCATTTTAATTTAATTTTGGGCTCTCAAGAAAGTCTGATACTTATAAATTCTTCCCAGCTGACACACCTTGATCTTTGCTTTGTTGTTTTGGCACCTTCTGAAGCTTGTATGTCTGGTAACTGGCAAGATTGGAGTCCTGGTTTTATACCATAAACAAGCATTGTCAATTTTGCAATAGCTTAATCTCATTTGACCTCAGAATGATCTTAGCATTTACACTAGGGCTTAAAATTCTAAGATTCAGAAAATAACTACATAGTAGTTGGTGAAACTGAAAATTATTTTTTTTCTCATGTGCTGATAAATTTAGGAGTTTTTAAATGATTCCATCAGATATACTACTTTCTGTAGCTTTATGTTTTATTCTTTCTTGTTTTGTCTTATTTTTCTTTTTAAATGGTACTCTGGTAGGATGACCTGGGGTTACTTATAAAGCTTTTATTTTCTGAGATATAGTAAACAGCTTTCAGAAAACAAAATAAAAGGTCCTTCTACATAAGAGTTAACCAAGGGGACCCGGTGCTGTCTGCAGAGTAAGTCCCAGTGCACTCTGTAGGAGGCTCAGATAAAGTCTGCCTGTCACCATACCCACAGCTGCTGCTGAGGGAATTTGCCGGCTACCCACCTGACCTCAAACTGAGCAAACAGATAACTAAAGGGGTCCCTGAAGGACAGACTCAAACCCTGCCCAGAGGTAAGGAGGGGTCACAATGCCCAAGCGCCTATATCCCAGCCATGGAGGGAGAGTTGAGCTCCCATCGGTTCCGGTTCCACTTCCAGGACCAGGTGCTGTCTGCAGAGTAAATCTCAGCACACTCTGTAGCAGGCACAGATAAAGAATGCCTGTCATCATACCCACAGCTGCTGCTGAGGGAATTTGAACAGCTACCCACCTCGACCTCCAACTGAGCAAACAGATAACTTCTGGGGTCTCTAAAGGGTAGATTCAGACCCTGCCCAGAGAGGTGACAGGAGGCACACAATCCCGAGTGCCACAACTGACCAGGACCCATCTAATCGTGAACCACTGAAGCCATGGACAAACATCAGTGCAAAAAAATTACATAATAATACAAAGAACAACATGCTAACTCCAGAAGTGAGTGGCGATCTTACAAATACAAGACCTGAACTGAGCAATGAAGAGGAAACAAAAGGAAGCAACACCAAAAATTCCTTTTTGATGATCATCGAAGCTCTCAAAGAAGATATGAAAAATAGCCTTAAAGAAATAGAAGAAAATGCAAACAAAAAATTGGAAGAGATGAACAAATCTATGAAAGAAACATGCCAGGAACTAAAAGCTGAAATGGAAGCAATAAAAAAGGCATAAAATTAGGCAAAGATGGAAATAGAAAATCTGAAGAAAAAAGCTGGAACCACAGATACAAGCATAACAAACAGAATTCAAGAGATGGAAGATAGAATCTCTGAAGTGGAAGACTCAGTAGCTCAAATAGTTATATCAGTCAAAGAAAATAGTAAAACAAAAAAGCCATAACTCAAAATGTTCAGGAAATCTGGGACACCTTGAAAAGACCTAATTTGAGAATAATAGGAATAGGAGAAGGAGAAGAATACCAGTTTAAAGACACAGATAATGTTTTCAATAATATAATAGAGGAAAACTTCCCTAACCTGAAGAAGGAAATGCCTATAAAGATACAAGAAGCTTACAGAATACCAAATAGATATGATCCCCTGTGAGAAGCCGCACTCACTGCCGCCATTCCAAGATGGCGTCAAATTCCTGTGCTCTAATGTATAAATAAGTAGACTGCTCAGGTGCAAGGGGAATTTCCACTCCTTGTGCTCTGCCTCTCCTGTGGTGTCACCTTGCCCGATTGAGCTACAGCCAATCTGAGTCTGACACGTCCTAGGCGGGGGTCAGTTTCCTATATAAGGGACAGGTTTTAGCCGTTTGTGGTCTCCACCTTGTAAGCTTATGCTCTCCCTCTCAAGATGCATTAAAGCTTTTCTGCAGAAGGATCCTATGTGTGCCGCGTCATTCTTGCTGGTGAGACGGTAGCACGGGACATCTGGTGCCGGAAACCTGGGAAATTTCAACATCATTGGCATCATCGGAGACCCCTTGACCCCAAGGAGGATTCAGAACTGCAGGCAGGTATGTTCAGAGAGGTATGTCTTTTCTGGATTTTGGCTTGAACTTGTCACCACCGTGGGAAGGTAGTGTTGAGGCCTTGGTAACTGTTTTCGGAGCCTTACTGATCCTCCTCTTGGGAGGGTTCTGCTTTCATTATTTCCAGAATAGTATGTCAGAAACTGAACGTAGTGAGAGGTTAGGCGCACGCAAAAGGCAACCAATACTGAATAAGGAAAACGGCCCTCCTGGTGAGTCTCTTGACAAGGGAGTGTATTCTCATGAATCTGGGAGTTCCCTACCTACTGTAAAGAAAAAAGGGGGGACTATCCCATACCCTATGCAGGAATTACAAGCTTTAAACTTGAAGAGTTCTGATGATTCAGGGGACTCAGAAAATGAAGAATTAAACCCTGAGGAGGAGGCAGAATTGGATGAGGAGGCGGCCAGGTATGAAGGAGAGAGGTACCATCCAGACGACCGCCTATCAAGTAACAAAAGAGGCTGACAGCACCCACATCCGGTGTCCTCCTCACAGGTGGTTCCTTCGGCTCCTCCTCCTTACCAGATGCGTCTGAAGTCCTTTTCTTTCCTCCCAGACAAAGTTAGAAGAAAGCTGTGCCTTGCGTATCCAGTCTTTGAAGGCGCGGAGGGAGGACGGGTACATGCGCCCGTAGAGTATAATCAGATAAAGGAATTGGCGGAATCAGTTAGGAAATACGGGGTTTCAGCCAATTTCACCTTGGCCCAGTTAGAAAGGCTGGCTATGACCACAATGACGCCAGCTGATTGGCAGACGGTCGTGAAGGCTTCACTTGTCAGCATGGGCCAATACATGGAATGGAAAGCCCTCTGGCACGAGGCAGCTCAGGAACAAGCCAGGGCTAATGCCACGGCCTTAACCCCAGAACAACAGCAATGGACATTTGACCTTTTAACAGGTCAAGGGCGCTTTGCCACTAATCAGATAGATTATCATTGGGGCGCCTATCAACAAATTCCTGCCATGGCAATAAGGGCCTGGTGACCTCTATTCAGTATGAGAATTTTACCAAGACAGCTAATTTGTCAAGGAGCCTCTCTCAATTTATTTTGCAGAACTGGACGGCGGAATTTGAGCAGACCTTGAGAGATCTAAGAATGGCCATTATTCAAGTGAATTCCACACGCCTGGACTTATCGCTGATGGAGGGATTTACGTCCTGGATTTCCTCGACCTTTTCCCTCTTCAAAGAATGGGCGGGGGTTGGATTGTTTGGGACTGTACTCTGCTGTGGGCTGGTGCTGGCTCTATGGCTGGTCTGTAGGCTCAGGGCTCAAACTAATAGAGACAAGGTGGTGGTTACCCAAGCACTTGTAGCTTTGGAGCAAGGAATCTCCCCTGATGTTTGGTTATCCATGCTTAAGCAATAG
>PVIH01004926.1:64640-131993 GCA_004025045.1 Sigmodon hispidus | reverse complement strand
TAAAGTATATGTATTTGTTTAACTTAGCAGCCTTAGCAATCAATTGTCTCTCTGTAATTAGCTCATTAAAAGTTAAAAAAGTAAGAGAAAACACAATAACCATAATCCAGATTCTCTGTTTATCTGCCATCTTCATATGGCCTTTTTATCTTTATTTCCTATTTCTCTTTCTTAAAGGGCTTTCTTTACCCTTTTTTTTCTCTCTCTCTCTGAAGTCTATGTGTATTTTACATACATTGTACCCCATTTAGAGGTTTTATGAGTCTAAATATGTTTTATTGAGAATTCTTAATCATTTTCCAACCCAAAGAGCTTTGAAAATGTCAGTATTACTTTAATTGCTGACTCCACCTCCCCTGGTGGCTTTTCAATATAGCAGAGGAGCCTGCTGCATCTCTCTCACTGCCAGCAAACATAGTGGACTCAGGAAATGCTGCTACCAGAAAAACCATTTTTAACTATTTCCTTTCTGTTCAATATAAACAGAAACCTTAAGTCAATCACACTTATGCCAAGCCTTTTGTGAAACATATGAGTTTAAGCTGTGTGCTGTGATCATGCCATTTTTAAATTCCCACCTAAACACTGCACAGTCTATATACCACAAAGAAATTCAAATATGCAATTCAGAAAGCCGCTTTTGGCTCTGTTTCAATTATCTAGGATGCTCTTTAACCTTTTTAAACTTTCTTAGGCTTTATGTGGGTGTCTGGCCCACCCAGCATCTGTTGTAGTAGGTTTCCCGGGGCCCGTTTGTTCCCCGGAGGTTTGGAACCTGTCCTGTGGCAGCTTTTGTCCCCCAAAGAAATGAATCAGACACTTCCATATTTTATACTGTTTGGCCCATATCTCAAGCACATTACTAGCTAGCTCTTTCATCTTAATTCAACCCATTTCCATTAATCTAATATACCTTTTAAACTAAAAAGAATTATACCTATAATTATTAAACCTTCAACCACGCCAAAGACCACAGAAAGATATAATATTATCCAAATAAACAGGAAGTGCAAGCAACTTCTAAAATCTAGCAAATGACAGAGATGACACCTGTCTGCCTTGACAGTCACCCAAAGTTACTTTGTAACTTTGGGGCATTCATCTTTAGCCTTTATGGCCCAAAGTCTCTGGAATACCATTCAGTGATGCAGGAAATCTGACACAGTCCATTGGTTGCATCTCCTTGTGTCCTGAAGAATGTCTGGCAATGTTTTCTGCAAAGCAGGAACCTGAAGGACCATTTCAGCTTGTTCTGCCTATGTTCAGAGGTCACCTTCCTATGGAACCTGCATGTCCAGTTTATACAGCATACTATCAAGCAGTCTATACCAGAACAATTTCTTGTCCAATGGCTAACTGTTGCCACAAAATAAATTCCCATAATTTTCCTGAAATCCATTGGTACTATCAGGATCAGAACTGTCTCACTGTCCAGAAAAGTCCAAGTTCTTAAAGTAATTTAAATGCCGTATTCTGCATGTCTTTGAAGTGCTTGAAGACTACCTATCTAATTGAAACATATCTTTGTATATCTACAAAAACCTAACTAACATGACTATAAGTTTGGCTATCATAGATGACCATTAATCTGCATTTCTCAATTACACATTACCATTTTAAATGACTTACATCAGCATCATACCTTAATCAAGAGTAGAAAAATACATACAGCTTAACAAAATTGACCTTAACTTTATATCAATAAACCAAAATCTACTTATCTTTTCTAATCATTCCTATATCATATCCTCCTCCCCCCTTTTTTAAGATTGAATATGATCATTAACCATTTATAATTAAAACAAACATTAATAAGTAATATTTTGGGGAAATTAGACGTAGCTTTCTTTTTTATACTACTTTCTGCTGTCAAAGGACAATGACTATCTCATGGGGTTTTCAAACTGGTTCACCTCAACTGGCCATCTTGGAAGCTGATCTTCCCATCAGAGAATTTCAGGTGGCCTTGGCAAATGGAACCACATTGGCCTAGACCCAACCCACAGGTTTTGATCTTCTGTGGAGACAAAAACAGAAACTCTTTTCCCAAGCAACATATTCTTATAAACAGATTTCAAAGTCAAGATATCTTTAAAATATATGTATTTTTTAGCTTAGCAGCCTTAGCAATCAATTGTCTCTCTGTAATTAGCTCATTAAAAGTTAAAAAATTAAAAGAAAACAAAATAAGCACAATCCAGACTCTCTGTTTATCTGCCATCTTTCATGATTTTTTATCTTTATTTCCTATTTCTCTTTCTTAAAGGGCTTTCTTTATCCTTTTTTTCTTTACCCTTTTTTACCCTCTCTCACTGAAGCCTATGTGTATTTTATATACATTGTACCACGTTTAGAGCTTTTGTGAGTCTAAATCTGTCTTATTGAGAATTCTTAATAATTTTCTAACCCAAAGAGCTTTTAAAATGTCGGTATCAATTTAATTGCTGACTACGCCCCTTTTGGCAGTGTTTCAATATGGCGGAGAAGCCCACAAATCTCTGCTGCTGCCAGCAACGAAAGCGGACTCAGAAAATGCTGCTACCAGAAAAAACCGTTTTTAACTCAGTTTCCTTTCTGTGCAATATAAGCTGAAACCTTAAATCAATCACTCTTATGACCAAGCCTTTTTTGAAACGTATGAGTTTTAGCTGTGTGCCACGGATGCGCCATTTTTATATATCTGCCTGAACACCACATTGTCTCTGTACCATAAATCAATTCAAATACACAATTCAGAAAGCCGCTTTTGGCTCTTTTTCAGGGATCTAGAATGCTCTTTATTTTTTTAAACTTTCTCAGGCTTTATGCAGGTGTTGGGCCCACCCAGGGACACCATCTGTTGTAGAAAGTTTCCCAGGGCCATTTGAGCACCAGAGTTTGGACCCTGACCCGTGGTGGCTTTTGTTTCCCAAAGAAATGAATCACATGCTTATATCCTTTATACTGTTTGGCCCATGTCTTAAGCACATTACTAGCTAGCTCTTTCATCTTAAATCAACCAATTTCCATTAATCTTCCTGCCATGTGGCTCAGCCCATGGCTCAGCCTGTACCTCTACATGTTCCTCCTTCTGGGGTCTGATGGCGACTGACTGACTCCACCCTCCTTCTAACTGCTTGTGCTCTGATTCTCCACCCACTTCTATGGTGCTCTACATAGGCCAAAACAGTCCTTTATTTATAGCATAGAGAGAACATTTCCAACACAGTTCTCTCTCTTTATCTGCCTGTTATCTAGCTGCTCAGGCTTTGTGCATTGTGGCCTGGTTATCTTTTGCTTTATGTGATAAAATCCACTTATGAGTGAATACATACCATGACTATCTTTCTGTGTCTATGTTACCTCACTCTGGATGATACTCTCCAAATCTATTTATTAGCCTGCAATTTTCAGGCTATCATTTTTTTTACTGCTGAGTAGTACTCCATTGTGTAAATGTATCAATTTTTAATCAATATTTTAGTTGAGGAGCACCTAGTTTGTTTCCAGGTTCTGCTATTATAAGTAATACTGCTATGAACATGGTTGAGCTAATGCCCTTAGGGCAAGAATATAAAACCTTTGGGTGTATGCCCAATAGTGGTTTTGCTGGAACATTGGGGATACTGATTCCCAGTTTTCTGAGGAACTGCCATAGTAATTTCTAAAGTGGCTCTACAAGTTTACATTCCCACTAACAATGGGCAAGTATTCTTCTTGCTCTTCAACCTCTCTATCAAATGTTGTCATTTGTGTTTTTGATCTTAGCCATTCTGACAGGTGTGACAGAATTGTTTTGATTCAAATTTCTCTAATGGCTAAGGATGTTGAGCAATTCTTTAAGTGTCTTTTATTCATTTGAAATTCTTCTGTTGATAATTCCCTGTTTAGCACTAAACTCCATTTTTAATTGGATTATTTGAGGAGTGTTTTGTTTTTCTTTAAATTGGGCTCTATTTTCTTGAGTTCTTTATATATTTTAGAGATCAATCCTATGTAGTAGGTCAGATGTATGGTTGACAAAGTTCTTTTGTCATTCTATAGGTTGTTGTTTTGTCTTATTGACCATGTACTTTGCCTTACAGAAGCTTCTTATTCTTTAAAGGTTCAATTTATTAGTTGTTGTTCTTAATGTCTACACTAGGGGTATTATATTTAGGAAGTGGTCTCTTGTGCCAATGCATTCAAGAATATTTTTTCTTTTAGTTATTTATTTGATTGTTTATTTATTTATTTTAATTACTATTAATAAAGTCATATTTTTGTTCATGTATCCCCTTGTTCAAGCTCCCTTTTCCCTCCCACCGCTCCCAGTCACTCTCTCTCCTCCTAGTCTCCTTGTCTTCTCTCCAGGAAGGGCAGGAGGTCCCCAAATCCCAAGGTGGCTTAGATCAGCATCTACTCCAGCCAGATCTACTTTTCTCACCCCAACATCAAGACTGAGTCAGTGTTGTCAGTAGTAAGGAAAAATGATGGATTTGGAGAATATCCTCCTCAGTGCGGTATTCTGACAACACTAACCCACTCCTCAGTTTATGAGCATCTAGATTGTTTGCAGGATTTTGCTATTGTGAATAATGCTGCTATGAACATAGTTGAGCTAATGTCTTTGGGGTATGATGTGCATCTTTAGGGTATATGCCCAGTAGTGGTATTGCTGGATCCTTGGGGAGATTGATTCCCAGTTTTCTGAGAAACCACCATACTGCATTCCAGAGTGGCTGAACAAGCTGAAGCTCCCATCAACAATGGTGCAGTATTCCTCTTGCTTTGAAACCTCTCCAGCATAGGCTGCCATCTGTGACTTTTTTCTTAGCCAATCTAACAGGTGTCAGGTGGTATCTCAAAGTTGTTTTGATTTGCATTTCTCTGGTGGCTAAAGATGTTGAGCACTTTTTCAAGTGCCTTTCAGTCATTTATAATATTTCTGCTCAGAATTCTCTGTTTAGTCTGAACCCCATTTTTTGATGGAGTTATTCAGGGTTTTGGGCTCTAGTTTCTTGACTATTTTATATATATATATTTTAGAGATCAGTCCTCTGTTACTTGTAGGGTTGGTGAAAATCTTTTCTCATTCTGTAGGCTGTCATTTTGTACTATTGACAGTGTCCTTGACTTTACCGAAGCTTCTCAGTTTTAGGAGGTCCCACTTATTGATTGTTGTTCTTAGTGTCTGTGCTACTGGTGTTATTTTTAGAAAGTAGTCACCTGTGCCAATTTGTTGGAGGGTATTTCCCAGTTTCTTTTCTATCAAGTTCAGAGTGGCTGAGTTTTGTGCAGGGTGATAGTCTTGGATTTATTTGCATTTTCTACACACTACCATTCAGCTATGGATATTTCTTAATTCATGGATTCTAGTTGGTATTTAATGAAAACCCAGAGCCAGATATTGGGGAAGAGCTGTAATATCAGAATAAGAAAACAAACCAGAGTCAATTCTTACCCAGCCAATTTTGCAGTCCAGTGTGAATGCTGTCTTCAGGAGTCTTCTCCCTGGTTAATCGCTCCTACAGAATACCTGAATGTCTTCCTAATCCTGCCATAAATATCTTTCTTACTGAGCTGCTTCACTTCCATGTTACACTTTGCATCAATAATGCTAGATTTAGTGTAAAATATACAAGCTATTCCTGTTTGGTTGTTATGCCTTGAACTCACAGAAATACAGAAGTATCTCTGCATTCTGAATGAAGAGATTAAAGGTGTGGTCACTACTATACTGGAATTAAAATTGTGAATCACCACTGACCCTCATGACTTGACTGCAGGTAATTCTGTGCTCTATTATGCCAGGCTGATTTTATTAAATATAAAATATATTGCCATATATCCCTCTTTGTGTCAAAAATAAGAAAAAAAGGTTGTAATTAACATAAAAAACAATATACAATAGGTCCCATAATTGTATGTAAGCTATAATTTTATGAGTAATATCTAGTCTATTAACAATTGACATATTCAAGGAATATAGTCCACTATCTGTCCTATTTTGATGAGTCCAAAGGATTGTACCTAAATCACTTTCCATCTAATTTGACTTACTCACACAAAACTATCTTTTGCTGTCTCTCAAATTTATAGACCTTAATTCCTAAATGAGTTTCTTTTCCAAAACTGTCAGTAGAAAGCTATAACTATTTCATCTTCAACTCCCTCAGAGACTCAAGAAGGAAATAATATTAACTAAGTGAACAGATGTGCAACTAAACAACTTCCAAAAAATGTAAAAAAAAAAAAAAAATGAAACCACTAACTACGTGGTTAGTCACCCAAGGTACGTCTGTATCATTGAAGCATCCATCTTTAACCTACAGGCCAAGCATATATGTGAACTTCTTTGTGAAGCAGGATATTTTTAATGACCTTCCTACCATGTACCAGCAAGGTTATTTAGACATTTTTGTGTGTCCTGCTTTTCCATTTTGAATATCATACTGTCAGCAGTCAGGACAAGAGCACCTTCTTGCCCAGAGACTAACTTTTGCTACTAAGCAGAGCAACTCCAAGTAGAGTTTCTTTGATATCCATAATCTTCTGTGAAGTATATTGGTTCTGCCAAGAACATATCTCATTGTCATATGAATTATAAGTACCTATATGATTAAAATATCTTAACTGCCATATTTTGTAAATCTTTGAAATGTTTGAAGAAGTCCTGTCCATCTAAAATATATGTGTTTGCCTTAAAGACATATCTAATGTGACTTAAATTTGAATGTAATACCTAACAACTTACTCATGTTTTTATAGTCTAATTAGTTGGTAATGATACCTTTCTAAGACTAGCAATTTGTATCACATTGTTAGTTGAACTGTATAGGTATAATACCTTGAACAATCATAGAACGATATGTAGAGTAACAAAATAGGTTTCAACTTTGTATTAATACAAATAATTTGTATACAGTATACAGATAATTATACCCCAACATAAAATATTTGAAACTAGTAATTGCTGTTTAAAAAAGTTTCAATAATTTATCCTTATATACTATCATATCTGTATCCCTGTTTTTTATTTTCAAACAGCAACCCTGGATCTAATCTCCCCTGTTGAGCTTTTTTCTTAACCATAACAAACAACACTTTGTAATCAATTGCCGTAAATAATAGTAATAAATTGTAACCCATTGAAAGATTAAAACCACCCTTTCTTCTTCCTGGAAATGTGGAAGTCAGTTCTTAAATCTACTTCTTGCTGTCTGGGAGTGATGACATCTTTAAGAGATCCTGAAAATAATCATTTTTATTGTCAAGTCCTGAAATAAGAAGCTGTAACATTTGTTGCCCAGTCTCTGTATAACAAGAAAGTGTAGGTCTTGTCTCAAGTTCTGACTAGAATAGTCTGTGATGCTGGTGGTTCATCTCAACAGCCACCTGGAAATTATCCCAAGCAGCTTATAGTCCAAATCTGATCTTTGGTTGGTATTTGTCAACCTATTGGCTTTGTCATAGTCTGTGTAAAATCATCATTGTGGTGTCCAATCTTCTGTTTGGATACTTCAAATTTCTCAATTAGGCATTGTCATGGTTCACTATAGAAAACTGATAAGATACTAAACTCAACACAATGTACAGAAAGCTAGGTAAAGCCCCTTTTATTCTAGAATTAATTAGTACTCTATATGAATATAAATTATTATGAAAAAAGGTTAAATATATATATAAAATCTTTATATATAATTAGTAACAATAGAGTAGCTTCTTATTTTTTGTTATTCATCTGTTCCATATCAGACAGCTCTTCTCATATAATACAGAGATTTTGCATTTTTCCTTAGCAAGCATGCTTAGAGAAGGAGAGAGCCACACTTCAATACTAATGCTAGTGTAGTGGGATTATGCATTATATTTTAAATATTGTCCTGCCTACAGGTTTAATAAAAAGCTGATTGGCCAGAGGCAGACAGGAAGTGTGGGTGGGGCTACCAGACTAAGAAAACTCTGGTAACATCTCAGAGTAGAAGACAGATGCTATAGAGTCACTGGAGCTGCAAGGAGGCACAGAGGAAATGCTGCTGAGAAAAGGTACTGAGTTACATGACTGAACAGGATAAGAAAGATGGGCTAGTTCAAGACTAAAGAGCTAGTAAGTTACATGCCTCAGCCCTAGGTTGATCAGAATAAAAGTAATATCTCTGTGTGATTCTGTGGGGCTGTGTGTATTTCTGTGGCACTGTGGGTCTGAACCTTGAGGCTAGGCCCAAAAAACTGAATCAGAAACCTTATACAAAAAGCCAGATTTAATTTGTAATTAAACTTGGACTTCACCTATTCTTACAAATAAAGATATATAAATTTTAGTAACTATGTAGAGTATATTGGTACAAATATGCCTTTTGCTTGTATTTTTTTTCTAGATATTCTTCTCTTTGCTTTAAAAATCTAGATGTCCAAGGACTTTCAAATTTTTGAAAATGGTATTGATAATTTTTTTGTGAAAACAAAAACAAAATCCTGCCGTGAGGTCAGTACAACTTTGAAGTAGAGAGACTGATTTAGCTCAATTGTTTTTTCTATAGTCCAATGCCTTTCAGCAGCCATTATTCCTTTCCCATTAGCAATGAGAAAATTCAAAGTTACTAAAGCATTATGTGGTCTATTTCTTGGGGTCTTTGTTACTCCTTTGTGTGTGTTTTGAACACATCCTTTAGAATTCAATGAGATCCTTTTATGACTACTTGCCCTGTAAAATTGTGTGGTATACCTATAATATGCTTTATATTATTATAAGAAAAACATTGTTTCATTTCACTGGAGACATAAGTTGAAATATTGCCAGTGTTAATTTTTACAGGTATTCTCATGATACGCATAGCTTCTAGCAAATAAGTGATTATAGAATCAGCCTCTTTTTTTTTAACTCAAAACAGTTGCACATTGAAATCCTGAAAGTGTATCTATTATATAATTTACATATCACAATTTGCCAAATTCTGTAAAATAAAATACATCCATTTGCCAGATTTTATTTCTATGTATATCTTTAGGGTTACTCCCTGCTGATAATGGAGTTTTATATAGAATGAACAAGTGGGTCATCATTTTACAATTTATTTTGCTTGTTGACAAGTTATCTAGAAATTTCTTTTTAAGCTTTGCTATTGATATAATTTTTTTTTCATAAAATGGTGAGGCTACTGGCACATTTCTGATTAATGATTTAGCAATTTCACCATTTCCTTGTGCTAGAGGGCCTGGCAGACCTGTATGGGATCAGTGTGTGTTATATAGAAGAAATGATTTCTATTACTGATTATTTCTTATAACAATAAATAATGTAGTTAATTCTGACCAATTATTAATAAAATCAGCAGTTTCAAAGTGTAAAACAACTCTTTCTGTATACTGAGAGTCTAAAAGAGGTTCTGTAAAATCCATTAATATCATCATGATAGCATATAATTATGACCTTTAAAAATATTATAAGGGCTTTGAGCCAATTTAATTACATTTTCTGACTTGTAACCTAGATTTCTTTGCATTGTAATAAAATTTAGGGGCTCCAGAAATTGATGTATCCCATACATCATTAGGGAGAATCCAGTTAGTTCTCTTTATAAGTTCAATTATTTTGCTTTGAGGATATTTGTTGTTAATCTCTCCCCAAAATTACTGCAAGCTCTTTGTCATGGTTCATTTTCTGCCCATAATTGCCTATATTAGGCCATTCTTGACATTCTTGAAGTAACAGAGAAGGCAAAGGTATTCCAGAATGTAGAGAGCCCATTTGCTGAATCATCTTTGACACTGCTCTTAAATCTGTTACCATTCTCCATTTTACAGATTTCTTTTTAGTAAGAAATACAGAAGAAATACAAGCGCTGGTTGATTCTTCAATATGCTGAGCATTTAACTTCTCCTTTACCAGCTGTTTTAAGGCCTACAATTTGCTTTTATTAAAGGTCATTGCTGAACCCATATAAGCTTATCTGTTAACTATTTTAGAGGTAGCACTGTGGATGCCTTTGCTATGGAATTATACTCTTTGCATTGTAGATATTTGTTATTTCTACTAATTGAATAAAACATTGACTAGCCAGAAGGCAGACAGGAAGTATGGGTAGGGCTATGAGACTAAGGAAATTCTGGGAAGAGGAAGAACAGAGCAGAGATGCTAGGTAGGGGCAGAGGAAAGAAGACAGAATTCTTCTCTGAGAAAAGTTCTAAACCACTTGACTAATCATGGGATAGTTTAAGAGTTAAGAGTTAGCAAGTAATATGCCTGAGCCACAAGCCAAACAAAATTAAATCAATATAAGACTTTGTGTGATCATTTTAGACCAATCATCTCTATATGATCTATTAGGTACTGATGGTCAAGATCTCAGGGCTAGTCTGGTCTAGAAACTACTTACTACAGTTGTTCTTTCAAGGTCTGTGAATAATTGTGTTGGGATGTTGATGGGGATTACATTGAATCTGTAGATTGCTTTTGGTAAGATTCCTATTATTATTATGTTGATCAAAGAATATGAGAGATCTTTCCATTTTTGATATCTTCTTCAGTTTCTTTCTTTAATGACTTAAAGTTCTTGTCATACAGGTCTTTCACTTCTTTGGTTACTGTTACTCCAAGATGTTTGATGTTATTTGGAGCTGTTGTAAAGGATAATGTTTCCCTGATTTTTATTTCAGTTCTTTCATCATTTGTGTATAGGAATGTTATTGATTTTATTGTTTTAGTTAATCTTATATTCTGCTACATTGCTGAAGGAGTCTATAACTATAAAAGCCTCCTGGTCAAATTTTGGGGGTCACTTATGTATACTATCATATCATCTGCAAATAATAAGAGTTTGCCTTCTTCCTTTCCAATTTGTAATCCCTTGATCCTCCTTTTGTTATCTTTATCTTATTGTTCTAGCTAAAACTTTAAGAACTATATTGAATAGATAAGGAGACAGTGGACAGCCTTATCTTGTTCCTCATTTTAGTGAAATTGTTTTGAGTTTCTTTCCATTTAGTTTGATGTTGGCTGTTGGCTTGCTGTACATTGCCTTTATTATTTTAGTTTTTTCCCTATATCAGTGATCTCTCCAGGACCCTTATCATGAGGGAGTGTAGGATTTTGTGGAAGGTTTTTTTTTTCAGTATCCAATAATATGTTCATGTGTTGTTGTTTCATTCTTTCATGTTGTTTATATGACAAATGATATTGACAGGTTTTTTTTTTTTGGTATGATGAACCATCCCTGCATCTGTGGGATGAAGCCTACTTGATCATGGAGGATTACTTTTTTGATGTTTCTTAATTCATGTTGCCATTATTTTATTGAATATTTTTGCATTAATATCCATCAGTGAGTTTAGACTGTAATTTTCTTTCTTTGTCTCATTGTTGTGTGGTTTGGGAATCAGGAAGACTGAAGCCTCGTAAAAAATTTTGGCAATGTCCCTTTAGATTTCTATAAAACAATTTGAGGAGTATTGGTATTAATTTCTCTTTGAAATTCTAGTATAATTCTTCACTGAAATCATCTGGTCCTGGCCTTTTTTGTTTGGGAGACTTTTAATAACTGTTTTTATTTCCTTAAAAGGTAAGATCTATTTATGTAGATCATTTATCTGGTCTTGATTTAATTTTGGTAAGTGAAACCTGGACAGAAAGCTGTCAATTAACTTTTAGATTTTCTGATTTTCTGGAGTACTTATTTTTAAAGTATGATGTAATAATTCTTTGGATATCATCCCTGTTCGTTTTACGTTCCTTATTCATTTCTGATTTTGTTAATTTAGATATTCTCTCACTGCCTTTAAGTTAGTTTGGATAAAGGTTTGTCTATCTTGTTGACTTTCTCAAAAACCAGATCATTGTTTTATTGATTCATTGTATTTTTCTCTTTGTTTCAATTTTGTTGTTTTCAGCCCTGAATATTTCCTGCTGTCTAGTTTTTCAGAGTGAGTTTGCTTTATTTGTTATACAGGTTTCAGGTGTGGTGTTATATCTTTTGTCTGAGATTTTTCCAAGTTTTTTTTTAAATGTCTGCTGTGAGATTATGTTCTGGTACATTGTTGTAAATATTTGTTTCTCGTACTAGTTTAATAAAATGCTGATTGGCCAGAAGAAAAACAAAAAGTGTGGGTGAGACTACCAGACTAAGAAAACTGGGAAGAGGAAGAGCAGAGCAGAGATGCCAGCAGACATACACACACACACACACACACACACACACACACACACACACACACACACAGAATGCCAGACTGCTGCTCTGAGAAAAGGTAGTAAGCTATTTAGCTAATTCTATGTTACATTAACAGTAAAGAGTTAGCAAGTTATATGCCTGAACTGTAGGCTGACCAGCATGCAAACAATATAAGTCTTTGTGTGACTGTCTGGGGCTAAGCAGCCGCATGTTGTGAGCATATTGAAACCTTGAGGCTAGGCTGGAAAGACCAGGCTAGAAACTAAATGTTACAGGCACCTAAGTGTGGTAATATGTTTTCAAACTCACAGAGATCCTGCCTCTACCACCATAGTGCTGAAACTAATGACATGCACAACTTCTCCCTGGATTCACTGTGGGTAGACTTCTTCTCTGATATTCCAGACTAGTTTTATAAAATATATAACATATCATGACACCTATTGTTATAAACTTTCCTTTTAGTTCTGCTTTCTATTTTTTATTATGAATAAAGTCTTATTTTTTATCCATGTATCCCCTTCTTAAACTCCCTTTTCCCTGCTGCCCTTCCCAGTCACTATCTCTTCTCTCAATCTCCTTGTCTCCTCCCCAGGTAGGGCAGGAAGTCCCAAAATCCCAATGTGATTTAGTTAAGCATCCACTCCAGGCAAATCTGCTTTCCTCAACCCAACATCAAGACAACATCAAAGGTCAGGTGTTCTTCTGGAGGAAATGAGCTTTAAGGTGCAAGTCCAAGGTGCTTCAGATCCCAAGCTATACATTAGTTGTAGTTTGCACTTTGGATATGCTTTGCTTTTTGTTTAGAGTCCCCTAGTGAGTGAGTACATCTCTGCTTATCTTTCTGGATTTGTGGTACCTTGCTCAGGAGGATATTCTCCAAATCCATTCATTTTCCTGCAAATTTTAGGATATTATTTTTTCATACTGCTGAGTAGTACTCCATTGTGTTGATGTACCACAGTCTGTTAATCCATTCTTCAGTTGAAGTGCATCTAGATTGTTTACAGGTTCTTGCTATTATGAATAATGCTGTTATGAACATAGTTGATCTAATGCTTTTGGAGTATGAATGTGCAACTTTAGGGTATATGCCTAATATTAATATTGCTGGATCCCTTGTTAACTTTTCCTCATTTTAAATTCATGTTACTGTTTTTTTGTTAAATCCAAAATAAAGAAGGAAAAAAAAAAGAATGATGGGCATTGAAGAACCTCCATATGGAGTGTGCTTTCTTTGTGGCAAAGCTAGCCATTTGGGTAAGAAACTGTCCTTTCCTCAACTGCTGACAGTCCAAACTGGACAAGCAGAACACAAAAGAGCAACAGCTGAACTTTGCCAAGACAAAGTGGGTCAATCCTTCAAAATTTCTGCTTTATAAAAATATCTTCCAGAGATTCTAGGCCTGTGGACTGAAGATGATGCCCCATGTTGCAAAAGAACCTCGGGTGGTTATCCAAAGTTATTTCTGTTATTTCTATAGTTTTGTAAGTGGTTTGCACTGCACTTCCTGTTAATTCAGGTAATATTATATTCTTCTGGGGTCTGTAATGGAGTCAAAGACTAGAAAGTTATAATTACAGTTTTCCCTAGTTATGATAGAAGGTATATTAGGTACAAAACTTCGGACTCGGCATGAAAAGATAAATAATGAAGTATTTTCTCTGAATTTGCCAAATATAAATGTATGGTGGTATATTCAATAAAAACATCCTGAATTATCAGAGGACAGAGCCAAGCCATGATGGTCAGGGAGTGGTGATTTATGTATTTAATCCCAGCACTTGGGAAGCAGAAGTCCTCTGAATCTTCTAAGTTCAAAGTCAAAGAGAGCCAACCAAAGAAAGCCAAGAGGAATGTCGAATGAGGAAGTAAAATGGTTGAATGGGGAAAGAAATATAAGGCAGGAAAAGGCAGAAATTTGCTGGTTTTGCCTATGTGCCCAGTCAGTCTAGGGACTTGTGGAGACAGGACTTACCCTGTTTAGCCTGAGGAGTTGGCTGTGTAAGAATTGGCTGCGGTTTGTTCCCATCTCTGATATTTCAACTTTTCCTCAATATCTGGCTCTGGGTTTTATTATATACTAAACAGAATATAAATGGGCTGAATAGAGTAAATGCAATTCTTACTTGATAATTGCTTTTGCTGTATATAGTTTTACTAAGTTAAAGCTAAAACCTTTTTTATGTAGTCAAAAAGGGGGAAATGTTGTGGAATAGAATATCTGTTTAACTATGTAAATATGTGTTGCATTTGTCTATGTGACAGAATAATTGTTTAACTATGTAAAGATGTGTTGCTGTTTAAAAAAAAAAAAAAAAGATGTAATGTAGGAACTAGAGGGCCAGGCTGGAAGAAAACATGACTTTTTTCACAGGTAACTTTAAAAGTAATGGTTACATTGAGAAAAGATATAATAATGTGTGACAGAGCATGTGAGGCAATGAGAATTCTCGTGATTTGTTAATGAATATACAATGCACAGCAATTGTGAATGATTGGTGTTCAAAGTGCACATTTATTTGTTCATCTTTTAAAAGTATTTTGTAGACAAAGTATATGTTTTTCTCAAATCCTAATTGGTCTTATTTAAAACCCAGAGCCAGATATTGGGGTAACTGCTTAAAGATCAGAGGAACAAGCCACTAGAGAGCCATCTCACTACTACTGAGTCCTCATGCTGCAAGGGTAAGTTCCTGTCTCCATTAATCCTTAGACTGAATGCAACTGAGTCCTCAGCTGAAAGGCAAAGTCAGGGAAGGGCCAAACTCCCCTCTCCTCCCACCTTGTATTCCTTTCTCTGTTCAGCCATATCATTTCCTTTCTAGTGTTGGGATTAAAGATGTATTCCACTATTGTGTGGCTGTTTCTCCTCCAGACTGCATTAATCTTGTGTAGTCCAGGGTGGCCTTGAACTCATGGAGATCCAGATGAATCTCTGCCTATTGTCCAGAGTGTTAGGATTAAAGGTGTGTGCTACTTCCACCTGATCTTTATGACTAACTCTGGCTGGCACTGCCTTCTGATCTTCAGAAAAGCTTTATTTCTTAGACTACAAACATATTACCACATATATGTACAACACTAAGACATTTATAAGGTGATTACCATGTTAGTTTTATTAATTGTTCCAAACAGAATATTCTCAAAAAAAAAAAAAAAAAAAAAAACTCATCTTATTTCAGAATACCACATAGCAGTTAAAACCAAAGTGGTGGTAGACCTGGTATGTAAAGATAAAGCCTTTTTTTTTCTCTATTTTTTGTAAAAAACTAGAGATAAAGCCTTTTTTTCTCTATTTCTTTTTTGTAAAAAACTCAAAGCATTTCCAGGAAAATTAGAAATGAGATGATAATGTCCCATTTCTCTATTTTATGCAATATTGTGTATGAAGTCTTAGCTGAAACAATGAGACAAAAGATGAAATTAAAAGGAAAACAAATAGGAAAAGAGGAAGTCAAAGTATCTCGTTTGCAGATGCTTTGATAAAAGAGATCCTAGAGATTTCACCAGAAAGCCCAGAGACCTGTAGTCAGGTAGTCAACGTAGTAAGACACAACATCAGCATGCAGAAACAAGTAGCCTCTCAGCTGGCTTGTGATCGGTGATGGTGCATCCCTTTAATCCCCAACACTAAAGCTCAGAGTCAAATGGATCTCTGTGAGTTTGAGCCTGGTCAACAAAGCAAGTTGCAGGTCCAAAGCTACACAGACAAACCCTGTCTCAAAAAAATAAAATAAAATAAAATAAAATAAAATAATAAAGGAAGCCTGTAGTCTTTTTGTAGATCACTGTTGAGAAAAATGTTAACCTCAGAACAAAACATCAAAATCCCTGAACTAAGTCTAACCATTCAGAATATTATATTAAATGCTCCAATTAATGTAATGAAGAAATAAAGGAAACTGCTTTCAAATTTTAAGCTGAATTTAAAGATAAATGTGATGTTCATTTTTATAATGTACACCAAAATTTATTTAAGAAAGTTTAAAGTTTTTCATTATCCCTTTATTTTTTTGTAACTTGTCTGTAAATAATTTAAAATATAAAAATAAAAAGGACTCATGGTTAAAAAAAAATATTGGTGGATCCTTGGGGAGATTGATTCCCCAAGTGTTCTGAGACACTGCCATACTACATTCCAGAGTAGATGAACAAGCTGACACTCCCACCAACAATGGAGGAGTGTTCCTCTTGCACTGCATCCTCTCCAGCATAGGCTGCCATCTGTGTCTTTAATCTTAGCCATTCTGACAGGTGTCAGGTGATATGTCAAAGTTGTTTTGATTTGCATTTCTCTGATGGCTAAAGATGTTGAACATTTTGTCAAGTGCCTTCCAGCCATTTATAATTTTTCTGCTCAGAATTCCCTTTTCAGTTCTGAACCCCATTTTTTGATTAGGTTATTCAAGGATTTGGGCTCTAGTTTCTTGTGTTCTCTATATATTTTAGAGATCAGTCCTAGGTAACTTGTAGGATTGGCGAAAATCTTTTTCCATTCTGTAGGCTGTCATTTTGTCTAATTGACTGTGTCCTTGGATTTACAGAATCTTCTCAGTTTCAGAAGGTCTCACTTATTGATTGTTGTTCTTAGTGTCTGTGATACAGGTGTTATATTTAGGAAGTGGCAACATGTGCCAATGCATTGGAGGGTATTTCGTACTTTCTTTTTTCTCAAGCTTAATGTGGCTGAGTTTATGTTGAGATCTTTCATCCACTTGGATTTGAATTTTGTGCAGGGCGATAGGTTTAGATCTATTTGCATTTTTACACACACTACCATCCAACGATGCCAACACCATTTGGTGAAGATACTATCCATTTCCTATTGAACACTTTTGACCTCTTTGTCAAAGATCAGGTGTTCATATGTTTTTAATTTAATGTTGGGATCTTCAATTCAATTTCATTGATCAACATTCCTGGTTTTATGCCAATACCAGGCTGTATTTTGTTGAGAGCCAAAATCTAACTTAGCCATGTTTTATAAGTTAGCTCTTTTATAGTCTATACTCTAGATAGCCAGAAGTCTATATTCTAGATAGCAAATATCAGAAGACTATATACCTTTATTGTTAAGTTAAACCATGACTCTAGGCTTTCTCTTTGAACTTTTTAGATCAGCAAGGTGACTTTCCCAAGGCCCTCATCTGATAACAGATAGATTTTTATATCGATTCTATCTTGTCTGTTACTTTTCTTCACAGGCTTGCCACATATTTTTGAATATCTCACCCCTTTCTTCTCAGCTATCTGCTTGGCAGAGATTTTGTATCAATATTGGCTATAATAACAAAGCTTAGGAAGACCTGAGCAGAGAGATTTGTCTTGTCCTTCTGTTCTTTGTGTTCCTGCCTTCAATTTGCTTCCTTCCCAGGTCTAGGTCCACACTAAAGACTCTGCTAGCCGGGGCAATTGGCGCCCAAGATTATTACATTGCCTTTGGGCCAGAAAAGGTCCCTGTTTAGACATTTTCTTATTAAAATTTAATAAATAATGTTTTTGAGAATATATAATAATTTCCCACATATCCAGGTAGTTATTAAGGAGGGAGGCATTGAATAAAGATCACTTATTCTACTAGGATTTTAAAAATCCTCCAAACATGGAGAATTAGGGCTAAAGACAAAGCAATTTTTTCTCACAGTAGCAAATATGCTTTTATATTTGAATCATAGTGTTAAAGAACTTTTACAGTGTTAATGTATTGTGTTTTTTATACTTCTTGGCCTGAGAAGACAAGTCTGATACAGGTAAAATGCTGATAGTGTCTTTAAGCTAACTCTTAAAAGAATATGAAGATAGTAAAAGAATAAAAAGTTTTGATTAAAAATCCTGATGCCTCCCAACACTCGAGAGATAGAGATAGAAAGATCTCTGTAGCCAAGCTACACAGAGAAGTCTGCATTATATCTAGCTTTTTCCAGCATAATGTTTTGATGTTCATTTATATAACATGTGTTAGTATTTTCTCCTTTATTATTTCTAAATGCTACTACATAAACTATATGTTGCATTTTGTTTATGAACCTATACTAGGGGAGTACATATTTTTATTTCTCTTGGCTAGAGTTCAAGAAGTGAGATTGCAGAGTCATGTGGCAACTTATGTTTCTTATGTACTTGAGGAACTGCCAATGTTTTCTAAAAAAGCTGTATTCTGGCCTTTAGTTTCTGGTATAGCCAAGACAGTAGGCATTTTATACCATTTCTCTTATCTTTTCTTTAAAATTATAGCACTGTTCTTTGGCAGACAAGAATTATTCTTTAGATGTATGCCTTCTTCTTACTGTGTGCTAACCTACCCGTTAGACACTTTGCATGAGAGATAGTATGGCTAGGTTAGAGAAGGATTAGAGCAAAGAAAGCAGAGAAAAGATGGTTTAAAAGCTGGTTTTACATCTCCCTTGGGTTACTACACTTTAACCTCCCCTATACGACACTTTATAAGATTTTTGCTTTATTGGCTTTTGGACCATGGCATTTCACAGGCTCACTACCAACAGGTAGACTCCCTGACCTCCATACCCATACAGGTCTATTACTTTACAAATCAAGGGTTCATAAACCCTCAGGAGATGAGATTCCTATGGGAACTGCATAGTATTCAGAGCTATGCAGGCTTGCTTGCAAGTAAGCTTGGGTACGAATAAGGGTGTGAGGCAAAGCACTGCAAGGAGAGGACCATGTATTCTGTCTCTGAACCCCCCAAAAACAAGCCTGATTAAATAGAGGTTCATGTCCAGATGTATTAATATTAATAACCTAGCCCCTTTCCTCCTAAAAAAGACATCTGCCATGTGAAAAGGAAGTTTCTTTCGCCAAGCCGTAAAAGGTTCCTTCTGCAGAGCTAGGAAAAAAGCTTAAAAGATCAGGTCTCTGTTCCCTCCCTCTTGGTTAATGCCCACTCATATGATAACTCATATGATAACTGATTCGCCTCAAAAAATAATTTTAAGGGAGGACATGTTGAGAGCCAAAATCTAACTTAGCCATATTTGATAAGTTAGCTCCTCTACAGTATATACTCTAGATAGTCAGCAGTCTACACTCTAGATAGCAAATACCAGAAGACTACACACCCTTATTGTTAAGCTATGCCATGACTCCAGGCTTTCTCTTTGACCTTCTCAGATCAGCAAGGTGAACTTCCTCAGGCCCTCAACTGATAACAGATAGATTTCCATATTGATTCTATCCTGTCTGCTACTTTCCTTCACAGGCTTGCCACATTCTTTTGAATATCCCACCCCTTTCCTCCCAGCTACCTGCTTGGCAGAGATTCTGTATAAATATTGGCTATAATAATAAAGCTTAGGAGGACTTGAACAGAGAGATTTGTCTTGTCTTTCTGTTCTTTGTGTTCCTGCCTTCCACTTGCTTCCTTCCCAGGCCTAGGTCCATGCTAAAGACTGTGCTAGCCGGGGCAGTATTTATTACTGTAGCTCTATAGTATAGTTTGAAATTGGGGATGGTGATATCTTCTGATGTTCTTTTGTTGATTTGTTGAGCAATATTGTTTTGGCAATCCTGGCTTTCTTGTTATCCTAAATGAAATTGAGTATTGTTCTTTCAAGGTACAGATATATTGTGTTGGGATTTTGATGGGCAGTGTATTGAATGTGTAGATTGCTTTTGGTAGGATTACCATTTTTACTATGTTGATCCTACCTATCCAGGAGCATGAGAGATCTTTTAATTTTCTGATATCCTCTTTAATTTCTGTCTTCTGTGATTTAAAGTTTTTGTCAAATAGATTCATTAACTTCTTTGGTTATAGTTAGTCCAAAGTATTTAATGGTACTTGCAGCAGTTATAAAGGGTGATGTTTCCTTTATTTCTTTTTCAGCCCTTTTATTTTGTTGTATAGGAGGCTACTGATTTCTTTGAGTTAATCTTGTATCCTGCTACATTGCTGAAGGTGTTTTTCAGCTATAGAAGTTCCCTGGTAGAATTTTGTGTGACACTTATGTATACAATCATATCATCTGAAAATAGAGATAGTTTCACTTCTTCATTTCCAATTAGTATCCCCTTAATCTCCTTGTGCTCTCTCATTACTTTAGCTAAATCTTTAAGAACTATGTCGAATAGATAAGGGGAGTGAGGACAGCCTTGTGTAGTTCCTGATTTTAGTGGGATTGCTTTGAATATTTCTCCACTTAGTTTGATGTTGGCTGTCAGCCTTTGTAAATCGCCTTTTTTATATTTAGATATTTTATCTGTATTTCTGATCTTTCAAGGACCTTTATCATAAAGGAGTGTTGGATTTTGTCAAAAGCTTTTTCAGCAGCTAAGGATATAATCATGTGAGTTTTTTTTTTCAGTTTCTTTACATGATGGATGACATTTACAGTTTTCTGTATGTTGAACCATTCTTCCATTTCTGGGATGAAGTCTACTTGATCATGTTGGATGATTTTTTGTATATGTGGTTTGTCAGAATTTTGTTGAGAGTTTTTGCATCAATATTCATGAGGGAATTTGGTCTGTATTTCTCTTTCCTTGTTTTGTCTTTGAGTTTCTTGGGTATTGGGGTAATTGTGGCCAATTAAAGTTGGACAATATTCCTTCAGTTTCTACTGTATGATACAGTTTGAGGAATATTGGTAATAGTTTTTTAATGTCTGATAGAATTCTGCACTGAAACCATCTGTACCTGGGGTATTTTTACTTGGGAGACTTTTAATGACAGCTTCAATTACCTCTAGGGTTATGAGTCTGTGTTGGTATTTAATCTAATTTTGATTTAATTTTGGTAAATGTGACTTGTCCAAAAATCTGTCCATATCTTCTAGGTTTTTCATTTTTGTGAAGTACAGATTTTGCTAATATGACATGATGGTTTTTTGGAGACCTGTTCTTATGTCCCCTTTTTCATTTCTAATTTTTTGATTTGGGCACTCTCTTTCTGCTTTTTGGTTTGTTTGTATACAGATTTATATATGTTTTGACTTTCTCAAAGAACGAACTGTTTGATTCATTGATTCTTTGTATTTTTTTGTTTGTTTATTTCAATTGTATTGATATCAGCTCTAAGTTTGATTATGTCCTGCATGTATTCCTTCTAAGTGAGTTTGCTTCTAATTGTTCTAAGGTTTTCAGCTGTGCTGTTAGGTATCTAGGGTGAGATTTCTCTAAATTTTTCATATAGGCATCTAGTGCTATGAATTTTCCTCTTAAGACTTCTTTCATTGTATTCCATGTGTTTGGGTACATTGTGAATTCATTTTTGGTAAATTCTGGGAAGACTTTGATTTTTTTTTCTTATTTTTTTCCTTGACCCACAGTTGGTTTAGTTGAGTGATGTTTAGTTACCATGAGTTGGTAGACTTTTTGTGATTTTTGATGTTGTGGAACTTTAACTTTAGGCCCTCATGGTCTGATATGATACAAGTGATCATTTCCATTTTTTGTATCTCTTAATCTTCGCTTTATGACCAATTATGAGGTCAATTTTAGAGAAAGTTCCATGTGGTGCTGAGAAATATGTATATTCTTTTGTGTTTGGGTTGAAGCTTCTAAAAATATCTATTAAATCCTTTTGCATCATAACTTCTGTTAGACTCCATATTTCTCTTTTGAGACCCTGTCTGGTTGACCTATCCAAGGTTGAAAGTGGGATATTAAAGTCTTCCACTATTCTGGTGTGGAACTGATATGGGATTTGAGCTTTAATATTGTTTCTTTTATATACATGGGTGCCCTTATATTAGGGGCATAAATGCTCAGGATTGAAATCTCATCCTGATCAATTTTTCCTGAGAAGAATAAGCAATATCCTTTCTGGTCCCTTTTAATTGATTTTAGTTTGAAGTCTACTGTGTTAGATATTATAATGGCAACACCAGCTTGTTTCTTATGGCCATATGATTTGAAAATCTTTTCCCAATCCTTTACACTGAGCCTGTGTCTGTCTTTAAGGTTGAAGTTTGTTTTTTGTTTCTTGTATGCAACAGTAGGATGTCTTCTGTTTTTGTATCCATTGTTGTAGTGTGTGTCTTTTTATATGTGAATTGAGTCCATTAATATTAAGGGATATTAGTGACCAGTGATTGATATTTTCTGTTATTTTTAGTGGTAGGTTGCTTTCTGAAGGGCCAGATTTATGGATAGGTTTTATTGAAGTCTGACTTTGGTGATTGATCTATGGTGATTGATAGTTTTACTTTGTATAGTAATCTAGGTTGGTAGCCATGCTCAGTGTCTCTATGACTTCTGACCAGGACTTTCTTGCTTTCATTGATTCCATTAAAAATTTCTGCTTTCATTGCGTTGCTTAAGCTTGGGTATGTTTTTAATTTATTTTTATTAATTTCTAGCATGCCTTTCTTTCTTTACTTCTTCCTTGATTCAGTGTTGGATTAATTGAGAAAACATTAGATTCCATGAGTTTGTAGGATATCTGTTGTTTGCGTTGTTATTGAACTCTAACTTTATTCCATGGTGATCTGTTCAGATACAAGGAATTATTCCCATTTATTATTCCATAAAAAAAATACTCATATTTGTTTTATGACTGAGTATGTTGCCAGCTCTAAAGGAGTGTCGATGGGATGCTGAAAAGAAGGTATAATCTTTGGTGGTTCAATGGAATGTTTTATAAATCTGTTAAGTACATTTGAGTCAAAATATCTGCCAGCTCTCTTATTTCAGTTTCTGTATGATAGACCTATCCATTGGTGTGTGTGTGGTATTGGAATCTCCTACTATTTTTGTGTGGATTTTAAAGTGAGTTTTAAGCTTTTGCAATATTTCTTTTACATATCTGAGTACCCTTGTATTAGGGGCATAAATGTCAAGATTAAGATTTCTTCTTGACAGATTTTTTTTCTGAGATGATTAAGTGATGTTCTTCCTTATCTCTTTTGATTGAATTTAGTTTAAAATCTATTTTGTAAGATATCAGGATAGCCACACCAGCTTGTTTCTTGAGTCCATTTGATTGGAAAGCCTTTTTCCAACCCTTTACTCTCAGACAGTATCTGTCTTTAAATTTGACGTATGTTTCTTTTATGCAAAAGAAGGATGGATTCTATTTTCATATTCATTGTGTTAGCCTGTGTCTTTTTATAGATTTGAGTCCATTGATATTAAGGAATAATAATAACCATTGATAGTTACTTTTCATAATTTTTGGTGGTAATGTGTCTCTTTCCCTTCTTTGGGTTTTTTGTGGTATTATATATTCTTTGTGGCTTTATGGGTCTATTTAACTTTTTTAGGTTGAAGGTTTCCTTCTAGTAATTTCTGTATTGCTGGATTTGTGGAAAGATATTGTTTAAATCTCATTTCATCATGGTATATCTTTTTTACTTCATCTATGGTGATTGAAAGTTTTGCTGAGTAGAGTAGTCTGGGCTGGCATTTGTGGTTACTTAGTGTCTGCATAGCATCTGTCTAGGGTCTTCTATCTTTCATAGTCTCTATTGAAAGTCAGGTGTAATTCTGATGGGTCTGCTTTTATAAGTCACTTGGCCTTTTTTGGCAATTCTTAATTTTTTTTATTTATTCTGTATGTTTAGTGTTTTCTTTATTATGTGGTGAGCAGACTTCTTTTGTTTGTCTAGTCTATTTTGTGTCCTGAAAGCTTCTAGTATCTTTATAGGCATTTTCTTTTCTAGGTTTGGAAAGTTTTTTTCTATGATTTTGTTGAATATATTTTCTGTGCCTTTGAGCTGGTATTTTTATCTTATTTCTATTATTCTTAGGTTTGGTCTTCTCATGGCATCCCAGATTTCCTGGACATTTTGTATAACTTTAGAATTTTTTGACCAATAAATTTGTATCCTCTATTGCATCTTCTGCACCAGAAATTCTTTCCTTCATTTTTTTCATTCTGTTATTAATTCTTTAATCTGTAGTTCCTGCTCATTTACTCATTTTTTTTATTTCCAGTATCCCCTCAGTTTGTATCTTCTTTATTGCTTCTATTTCAGTTTCAAAGTCTTGTATTCTTTTTTTTTTTTTTTAACCTGGTTGATAGCTTCTCTTTCTTTTGTTTTTTTAGTCTTTCTTTAAGAAAGTTATTGTTTTCTTCCATATTTTTTGCTTATATTTTCCTTTATTACATTAAGGGTTTGTTTTATTTTGTCTTCAATTTTCTCTTAGAGGCTTCTATCATCTTTATAAAGATATTTTAAGTTTTTTTCTGCTTATTCTGTATTGAAATGTTCAGGACTTGCTGTTGAAGAATCACTAGGTTCTAGTGGTGCCATATTTTTCTTTATGTTCTTGAATAAATTTTTTGCATTGGTATCTACTTATCTGTTCCTCTGATTGGTGCAAGCATTGTTTATGTTTCAGGAAGATGTCTCAGGGAACAGTTAAGATCTGCAGCAGGAGCTCCTGTGAATGAGCTATCCAGAATATGTGTCTTAGGAAGCCACTCTTGTGATGGGCTCTCTAGAAACTGTATCTCAGAAAGCAACTGAGCTTGGGGGTATGAGCAATTTGGGAAAATGAACTGAGGCTTATGAGGTAGAGAATTCATGGAGGGGTGCTGATAGTCAGGCTTGAATACAGGGGTCCTGCTTGCTTGCCTGCAGCTGAAGCTGTAATTGATTGGGGAACATGTTTTTTGTCCTCTTGCCTAGACCTGTGGGCTGTCCTAGCTGTTCTGCGTGGCTTGCTGGGAGGAGTGTAACTCACGTCTTTTGCTGAGGATCTCCAAAGGCTATCTAAAGCTATTCTAGTAACTATGTATTTCTTATATTTATTCCTAGTTGCTTAATCAAAGTTGTTATTTTTGATAATGTAAAATATTTATATGCAAAAATATTAGTAATTTTTATTATGTTTCAGCTTTGTATTCTTACATTTTAATTATTTGAAAGTTTTATGCTTTTATACAGTGAATTTTCATTGTTTTTCCTCTCATATGCTTGTCTCACTCTCCTTCCTCCTAAAACAATTCTAGTATATTAAGATTTTAAATTAATATATAACTGCATCATTTCACCTTTTTGTGCCCTCATTCTAATACCTTTCCCCCCGCACTGTCAAACCTTTTTATACTCATCATTTTCATTTTAATATTTGTGGTGGCATTTCCTACTTTTTTAGTATATTTCTTATACATTTCTTGCCTATGTTCTATGTCAAATGCTATAGGCTGTTTACAATATGAGTAAGTTTATAATAAGGATAAGTTATTCAATTTTATTTCTCAAATCACATGTACTTACACTCAAGGACACAGAAATACACATATATACTCACATGTGTGCACACATATTTGCACATGAATGCATATATACACACAATGAAACATATATACATGTACCAAAAGTACACGTAACACTCACATTAACACACACACACACACACACACACACATTATTTTTATATTTTACTTATGCTTCCATGCTCTGCACTGAGCATTTTTTTAGTAGTTCTACAAACTCTGAGGTTTTTTTTTTTTTTTTTGCATCAACTTATTTGTGTTATTGCTACCTGTATTTTGATGATTGCAGAAATCACCATTTTTACTATGTTGATCCTACCTATCCAGGAACATGGAATTCATTTTCTGATATCCTCTTCAATTTCTTTCTTCAGTGATCTAATTTTTATCAAATAGATCTGTTACTTCTTTGGTTATAGTTACTCCAAGGTATTTAATACTATTTGAAGCTATTATAAAGTGTGTTGTTTCCCTTATTTCTTTTTCAGCCCTTTTATTTTTGGTGTATAGAAGGGCTACTGATTTCTCAAAAAATGAGGTTCAGAACTAAAAAGGGAATTCCCAGCAGAAGAATTACAAATGGTTGAAAGGCACATCTTTAGCCATCAGAGAAATGAAAATCAAAACAACTTTGAGATACCACCTGACACCTGTCAGATTGGTTAAGATAAAAGCACAGATGACAGCCTATGTTGGAGAGGATGTGGAACAAGGGGAACACTCCTCCATTGTTGGTGGGAGTGTAAACTTGTTCAGCCACTCTGGAATGCAACATGGTGGTTTCTCAGAAAACTGGGAATCAATCTCCCCAAGGACCCAGCAATACCACTTCTGGATGTATACCCTAGAGATTATGGCTTTTATCCCTTCTATTTGTTAATTCAACTCAAGAATAAAAATCATTTTTAAAATGTCTAAGAGATCCACTTGCAAATGACTTCTAGCAGGGGAATTAGGGTCACCCAGGGATGAGCCCCTTATTGTGTCCAATGTAGACTTGCCAGCCTTGAAATAATTTACACACAAACAACAAAAATGCACTCAGCAGGCTGTGATTGTGTGTGTGTAATCATAATTGTCATATAAAAAGAAGCTGCCATCTTGAGAATGGAGGAATTGGAAGGGGTTCAGGGACAGTATCTTCAAGAGCCTGTGGGGGACAAGTGAAAAGGAGAGTGTGATATAATTCTATTTTAGTTTTTTAAAAAAGACAAAAACAAATGACAATGTCTTTGAAAAGAGATCATAGATAAGAGTTTTTTCAAATTATGTTCCATGAACATGACAGTGCCACAGTCTTTATCCAGCATCAAGTAAGGGAAGACATCGAGTTAGAGATTGAAAGGTAGGAATGTGATTGAGGCTCACTGTGTTCCAGCCATAAGCAACAGCTCTGGGTACTAGGCAAATATGGTTCTCCATAATAACTCTACCTCACTCTCACCATTCCAAGTCAGCCAGGGATATGGGCCAGATTTACACCACAAATATCACCAGAAGCTAAAATCAAAGTTGTGCTTTGTTGGTTTTTGCTTGTTGTTTGTTTGTTTAGTTTTGTTTTTAGTTTGCAAGGAACCTTTGCAAGACATTACTGTGTGCCTGACTTTACTTGTTTTTTCTACACATGATGAAATCCAGCCAGGTCAACTAGGAGACCAGCAGGAACATAGTCTGAAGATCTCTTTCCTCAGCCCTGTGCCAAACCTCTGGCACAATAAAGAGAAAATAAAATACAAATACTATCAACAGTTTTCTCACTCCAAGCCAGGGAGAAAAAGTAATTAGTAAAGAATGCTAGGCACCAAGATTGTAGGCCAGTCCTATTCAATCAGAAAATGCTGATTGAGCATATATAAGCACAATCAAAGCCTTTATTTAAATAGGGGTTACAGTCCTAATAAAACACAAAGGGAAGTAGGGGCATAGGCCTCCTCGACAGGTAATGAAAGAAAAAATTAAACTCATCCAATTACATCTGGGGAAAAATCCATTACCTATAACAGAGAGAGGACTGCCCCAGGAAAACTCAGAAGCAAACTAATAATGAAGGCACAATGTCCTTTCAACAGATTCTAAATGAGCTCTAATTTTCTTATATCCACCATTCCCAAACTATATAAATTTCAACTAAGCAGAAAAAAGTGACATGCTAGCACAATTGTTATTCCAAACAGGCCCAGCTGCTTGCTCACCTTAATTAGACCGAGTCCCGAAAGGGAGCCAATCTTTCCTTATTTTCTTCTATGAGTTAACCCGATTTTCCTCAACTTTTCTTTCCTGATAGATTTTTGCTGTAACCTTCCAGCAACTGTCATTTTAGATCCTTTCCCAGGAACCATAATCAAACTGGTTCTTTAGTCACAGAGGAGTGGAATTCAAGTGACAAGGGGAAAGAGAAAATGAGGGTGCTGAACTATCTCCTGGAAAAATGTGACTTTATTCACCTTCCTTGGATTTCCAACTATTACACACCTAGGTGTGTGTATGTGTGTGTATGTGTGTTTGTTTGTGTGTATGTGTGTTAATATTTAAAATTAAGGAGTGGCAGGTCTGAGACCAGAATTATAGTTAATCTCTTTCTGCCTCTTATCCAATATTTTAAAGGTCTTTAAAACGAAAATAAAAGCTATAAAAATCTGCAAAGCTAAATTTTTATAAGAGACTAGATTGTTTTATAGGTTGCAAATACACTTAATCCCTCCAAACAGCTGTAGACAGAGAGCTGTCATGATGTCCTGTTTTACTGAACCCTGAAGTCCTTGAAAAATTAATGCATCTTCTCAGACTGCCTTTATTTCTAATGTTGTCACTACATAATAGAAGACCTCCTTAAATGTTTATAAAAGTACTCTATCTTCTAAGTTGTAGAATATTATTTTAAGGTATATCACATTGTCAATGGTATATTTGTTTAACTCTATGAAGCTCTGTTGCTGTGCAGGTCTAAAACAGATAATGGTCTAAAAAAGAACTGAATAGTTAGTAGCAACACAAGCTAAAGGATAGCCCAGGCTAGCAGGCAAAGATACTATACAGAAGGAGAAATCTTGGGGAAGAGGAGAAAGAGCAAGAGAAAGAGGAGCACAAAGGGAATAGCCACCTAGCTACAAAACCAGCAACGGAGTAAAACAAAAAGATATATGGAAATAGAAAAAGGTAAAATCCCAGGGACAAAAGGTAAACAAACTAAGATAAGGCTGAGTATTTATAATTAAGAATAAGTCTCTGTGCAAATTTATTTAGAAGCTGGGATGCAGTCCCGCCATCAAGAAAGAAAGAAAGGAAGAAAAACAAAGAAAGAAAGAAGGAAGGAAGGAAAGAAAGAAAAGAAAAGAAAAACCCCAACAACATTTTGGTTTTCTAATATGGGGCTAGAGTAAAGGGAAAACCAACACTTCTACTAACAGAAGAACCTGTCCTTGATAAGATGGGAGCAATTGCAATGTCCTCCAGGAAAGAAAAGTATCAAAGGCCTTTTACTTTGAATTAGCATGGTAAATACTTAGAGGGGAGAAAAAAGTGGAGCTGGTAAATTATTTGATGCTACAACTGCATAGAACTGTATACTTCTACATGTGCACGACAAAGTGAAATGCCAGTAGTAAATTCAGATCCATAACAACAAAATAAGAAGCTGACAGCATGCTGTGTGGTGTGAGGTAAGTGTTAAAGAAGCTGAGAGGGAGAAGAATTCAGAGAAATGATAGGACAGAAAGACTAGGGAATTCTTCTTAGGAAAGGTAAACTGTAATCAAAGTTTAAAACTGACAAATACCTTAAATAGTATTTGGGGAAGCAGATAGGCAAAGCCCTGTAAAGAAATCTGATGAGAACTCACAAGCACACATAAGCTTTTACAGTTCCAGAGACTGAGGAAAACTTAAAGCTGCTCCTGACCACACACTCTGCACTGATCTCTCAGCTGAAAACAGAGTGCTTACTGGCCACCTGATTTATATTCCTATATTGCCATCGAATCCAGAATCTTTATTCAACATTTCATACATATAGATCATGTCTTCCCAAACAGCAGTAAACTCCTGAGGACTTGAGCAGCCTATGATATTCTTTATGTTCCCACAAATGCATTATGCATTTTCTAATGCCCCCAATGCATTAAGTAAGGAGGAAATATAAATATCAGCCACATTGATTAAAGAATGAACACAAAGAAATATAAGAAAGAAAAGAGAAAATCCGGAGAAAGAGTGAGAGAGATGGATTGGGTCAGCTGTTCAAGAGCATGACCAATCATCAGAGTGAGGAGCTCAGAGGGTTAAGATTCTCTCTCCAGAAAGGGCGTGATCTGCCCTGAATTATTACACAACTACTTGAACTATTAAATAGAATATTACCATAATACCATTAGAGTATTTGGGAAAAATTATTTTAAAACATCTGACAAATCAGATTAAAACAATTATGCACTAGATAGGAAAGGTAAAAGTTAAAAATCTATCAGGAACAATTATCCCCCTTCAGCCTGCTGCCTTAACAGTGCCTGCCTATTTGTATCTTCTTAGCAATATCTGAGAGATGCTTTGATTTAGAAAAACAAGCCCAACCCAGATGTCTTTCAGAAAGTTATTTTTAGAAAACCACTCACTTCTGAGCACACACTTTTATTCTAGCCCATTAAAGAAGTCCCTCAGTAACATGGCCAGCATTCCTCCTCACAAACCCTCTTCCTTCCTCCCCCCACCCCCTTGAGTCTCTCCTCCTGTGCAGGAATCACATGCCAGCAGTGCCACCCCTATGGCAACAGAAGTGCAGTTTGGGGAAAGTGTGACTGTTCCCAGAGTTAAGTTGCCAGACAGGCATTTTCTCAAATTAGCTTTTAGAAAGAAAGAAAGAAAAGTTGTCACATCTGTGTATGTGGGAAGTCTTTGGAGTGAAGGGAGAAAGAAAACACAGAAGCATATTTGTTCAAAAATCTGCTTGGAAAATGTTTCCCACCCTTTATAGTAGTTTTAGGGTGTGTGTGTGTGTGTGTGTGTGTGTGTGTGTGTGTGTGTATGTTTACTAAAAGTGAGAGATGGTTTATGTGAAATGGGTAAATGCACTGAATGGGTAGGGAGAAGCAGGTAGGCAGAAAGACAGAAGTTGGTGAGATCTTAAGATTTATGGAAAACAGAAATATCCTGTCAGCTGACAAGTCCAAACAGCAGGGTACTTTTCACACCCAAGAAAAGGCTTGAGGAAGCAGAGGCCTGACTGTGAGTGAGCTCTCAGTAAATAAGAAGGTAGAAGCAACAACTGAGGCACTCACACATAATATGGTATACAAGCTGAAGCTTACTGGATTGAAACTGTCAAGTGTGCACTGGGAACAGTCACATCGACATTTTCAAATTCATAACAGGCATTTAAAAAGAAAGAAAGAAGGAAGGAAGGAAGGGAGGAAGGAGGAAAGAAAAGAAAGAGGAGGAGGAGAACAGCCTATAGTCAATTCACTGCCTATGGCATAAAATCACAAGACTCTGATAGCTCACTGATGAGGTATGCCCCATTTTTCATCATGCTCACACTTACATACCAACAGAAAGAGAAGCACTTGGTCCTATAATAGATCAATTACTGAAAGGTCTGAAATACAAATGATTAAGTCAGAGTAGATAAACAGAGAGGTTTTAGGTATTTCCCATCCTCCCCTACACATGTTAACAAATAAACAACAAAATAACTAAAAGAGAAAGAATAATCTCAGAAGATTTTGTATTGCCTCATATTTTTATCTTGTATTATTTAAAAAACAGGTGTACATAAAATTCACAAGACAAATTTTCTTCTAGGCATTATATGAGAAACCTTTAAACTCAAAATCATGAGACAATGTTAGGGATTGTAGGATATATAGATCAGAGGTTTTATCTTTAAATATCTGACATTCTGTCATTACCAAAAATGTATTTTCCTGCACTATACTTCTTCCACCTTCCTTTGCTTCTTCTAGATTTCTTCTATCTCCACTCTAGGCTGGAGTGGTAATAACCATTTGGTTATAAATCTAATAAAGTAAAGGAACAATGATTCCTAACCTGTAGCCTACATTCCACTGCTGATAACACAGCCAAATGACGCTCTTCACTCTAGAGGAGGGGAGTACAACCCAATTTGAAAAGATTAACCTACACTGTGCTTAATATCACTTTCTTGAGGAAGTTTCTAGGTACTGCCAGACTCCATCACTTATTTTCATATGGTTTGCTTCTTTTTGTCATCATCCTAGATGTAATTAAATAATCAATAAGACAATTGAACAACTAACTACCTGCCCTCGCAGAGTGTAAACTCACTGAAGGCTTAAGGTTTGCTGCTTTCCTCTTCTTTCTCCAAATGAGTGACTAATTGAATGAACAAAGCTATGAAAGACATATATGTAATAATTACATATATAATACGTAATTATTTTACTTCACGGATGCTATTGGGGCTCATAACTTTAAATTATTCCTTTATATGTGAAACCATTCTGTACTTGGATTGCAGGTTCTGAGTTGGTATCTCTAAAGTGTATATATATTCTTACTGGTCATAAAATCCTGCGTAGATCACCATTTTCCATTCTTAATAGCTCACAGAAATACGTATTTTCTATTCATAAAAGCCCAAATAGCTGCACATTTTCCAGTCATAAAAGTCCATGTAACTACTCATTTTTCAATTAGATATTCTGGACAACAATGAATTTTTCGGGAAGATAAGAACACCAGCAGAAGGACACAAATGTTGAGGAGATACCCCCAGTGCATGGCTGCCCTCCTGTGCTCCATTGTGGTGCAAGAAGAGCAGGAGCTTTTCTCAGGACAAGATTGAGAATCAAAGCATTTAAGATACTCAGGGAAGCAGAAAGGAAGTCAACATGGTCTCCAGCTGTTTTTTGCACTCTCTTTTTGATTGTCTTTCTCTTTATATGATAAAATACTAACCAAGAGAAACCTCTGGAGGAGAGAATTTACCTAGATTATATCTGTAAGTCACAGCTAATCAAACAGAAAAGCTATGGTATGAAGTCAAGGCATAAATTCAAGATGTGAACAGAAACAGTATACCTTGTATGCTTTTTATTTGCTTTCTCCCACTTCTTCTCAGTCTAGCTTCTTATACCACCCAGACCAAACTGCCCAGGATTGGCCCCAAGACCAGGGGCTGTACCCTCAAATCAGACATTAATTAAGAAAATGCCACGGACATACTTGCAGGCTAATCAGATATAGCATTTCCTCAAATGATGCTCCCTCTTTTCAGTTTTTTCTAGCTTTGCTTCATTCAGAAAATTTTCAATTTCCTTTTTTCATTTCTAATTTCTTTTTGTCTCATGTGTGTGTGTGTGTGTGTGTGTGTGTGTGTGTGTGTGTGTGTGTGCATGATGAGTATTTACTATTTTTCTTTGCTTGGTTTTGTGTGTGTTTTTACTTTCCCAGATGAGATGTAACACAAATATCACATTTGACCTTAAACCAACTTCATAACATAGCAAATACTGAACAATTTAATCAAAAAATAACAAAATAACAGTTTAAATTGCATTGAATTTATGTTAAAAATTTACCTTTTTGTTTCTAAAATATGTAGTTTCAAGCAGGCAAAAAAAAAAAAACTGAAGAAAGGATGTTTGTAGAAAGGGAGGGGGAGAGAGAGAGAGTTTATGACTGTCTGCCTGCCTTTGGAAGAAAGAGGCTTGGCATTTTGATTTATATAAATTTCCAAACTTAAGCATTAGGTGCATCAGAAGCTGAGGCAACAGTACATTTGACAAACCCACGATGAAACACATTAGAAATCCATAAAACCAACCCAGTGTCAATTTTGTTTAAATTATTGCCCTTCAGCACGCTAGGCATTGGTTGTGTTTAGGAGAACAGAATAGCATAAGATGTTATTTCCTTGTGACTAGATGCAACTTTTATTTTGTGTAGTATTCTCACATATCAAGTAAATTGTGTTAGCCATAGGGGAAAATTTCTGAGAATCAAAGAGAAATTCATGTTTTTTAATCATTACTGGAGAATGGGAGGAAGCAGGATGCTGTTGTGAAGAAGAGCTGGCTTGTGTGAAAGTTTATAGAAGTAAAACCCTAACTCCAGTGTTCCAATAAACTGAGAATATGGCTGACCTGGAGCAAATTTCTTTATTCTTGGAGACATCAAGGTTTTTACCCTAAAAAGTTGGGAGTAAAATTAGTTACTGCCTGCAAAATCTGTATTCCCACTCCTTATGATGAAAAAAGAGTAACTAGGAAGAATAAAAGGCAAGGAAAGCTCCCTAGGGGAAAGTTATCAGGACTGTTTTTATTTTTTCTGCTTTCCTCATCTAAACATGATTTCTCACCAACTTAACATTTTAGATGATCATTTTCATTATTTATGATATTTTGCTGTGATTTTTTTTCCACTACATTGTAAAATATACATGTTTGGGGAACTGCTATTTAACCTTAGTTCATCATTTACATTTTGATGCATTACCCATTCAGCACATACTGACGCAACTAATTAAACAAAAGTAAACTCATATGAAGTTTCATTATTATTATAATTGATTTGTAACAGAGTAATGCCACCTTATCTGTTACTTTGTTGACAAATTAAGTTAAATATTTCTTATTTTTACTGCATTCCTTGCAGATAATTTCTCACTTGCAGTTAAAATATTTGACTTTTTTGTGGCCCTCTGCATGGAGAAATATTTTAAATTAATGCATTTAGGATTGCTTTGTTTCTATTGTGGCTAAATGTTTAATTGAAAAAGAATAATTTATAATGTCTAATTGCCTTTTCCAAGATCAATTATACCAAATTAATACTGGGCACAGACAAGAAATTCACTGCAATCATGCCAGACTGGGTCACTTGATTCAAATATTGACTAGAAGCACATCTGTGTGTGGAGGAGGGTTATACTAATAAGCAAGGGAGGAAAGGGGTGTGATAATATTCAAGGAATGGGAGGAGCGAGAAAATAAGCAGGTAGGAAATGAGTATGTTAATATGTAACGAGGGAGAGGACAACACTAATAAACAAGGAAGGTGAGAGAAAACCAATCCTCACAGGAGAAAAGGATACAAAGATTCAAGGAAAAGAGACCAGGAAGGGAGTCACATGCTTTCTGTCAGCCATGGGAGTCAACATCACCAGTAGCAAATGAGTTGGTTTATTAAGTCAGAGAAACATTATTTTACAATGTGTGTAAGTAGGAAAGATAAAAATAGTAAGTTTACAGACCCAGAATCAGCTTTATTTTTCTACTTCCAGTCATGAATATTTAAGACTTAGGTTAACTGGAAATCTGGAGAAAACACATGAAGGATAATTGTGTGCTTATGGACATGGTGAGCCTGAGCCTGAAGCCAGTAACCAGGAAACCAAAAATTCAGCTGCTCGCTTCACTTTCGGGCGGTCCAGTTTGAAAATCAGATTTAAAATATAGTTTATGTGTTTTCCAAATCAGAAAATGAAGAGATGGATACTCAACAAGCACTAGGTAAATGGTTTCTAAATTGAAATTCTTACATTTTTTCAATTAGTCAAATAAACAGAAGATCATTGGTTTATTTTTCTCCCCTGTGAGAAAACTTATATAATGTGGCCAGGAACAGTTCCAGTTACTTTTGACAGGAGTAAATCTAGCAGCACTGGGTAGTAATTTTCCATTTGGCGTCCAGGTCAAGACGTTAGAACTTTCTGAACTAGACCAAGGGAAGTCTTTATCTACAAAGAATTAGTAACTGTTTTAAGCAAGAGTTCAAGAACTGGCCTGCTTTTAGCTCACTGGTATATGTAAAGACAATCTATGAACAAAATTACCATGGTAATTTTAGATTAATGTTTCAATGTTACTGATACATACTGAGGGTGTATGTGTCTTAGGTAGGAAATACCTCAGAGACTGACATTGCTTGCTACATAAGCATGAGGTCCAGACTTCAAGTCTCCAGCACCCACATGAATCCAAAGGGTTATGGAAGCCCACATATAATTCCCAAGGCACAAAATGCTGAGACAGAGAATTCCAGGAGCAAGATGGATAGATAGAATAGCTGAACAATGAGGTCTGGGCTCCAGTGAAGAGTGTGCCTCAGTAAATAAGGGTAGACTGAGGAATATCTACACACAGAGACAAACATACACCCATAAAACATGCATGCCATATCACATCCAGCTACAGAAGCAAAAATAAAAGTATTTCACTTGTTTTAATTTTTTATGGCTATGTGGTGTTGCCAATATTTTTAATTTTAGCTTTGTGGTGAAGATGCCTTTAAATGTGTGAAAGTAATGACTTATTCCTAACACCTGATTGAATATGATACAACTTTCCTATTAAATGTCTATATATAAATTTTTGTCTGACAAATAGACTATGTTTTAGATATTTGAAAAGTCTATGAAAAATCTGACTACATATACATTATTTTATTAAAAGTGACCAATGTCCACATGGTTGATAAAATAGTAAAATCATGTTTCTCTCTCTCTCTCTCTCTCCTCTCTCTCTCTCTCTCTCTCTCTCCCCATATATATGTGTTTGTGTGTGTGTGTGTGTGTGTGAGTGTATGTATGTGTTTTTGCATAATAACAATAATGATAATAAAATAACTACTCATACTATCAAATGCTAGCAAAGCAGGCTTTTTTTTTTAGTAGAAAGAAGGGTGTATAAGGCATTCTTTAAAAAATAAATTGAGCTTGTTGCTTTTAATTTTGCTTTTTGGGTTTATGTTTTTGATTTTTTTGAATTTTCAAAAAGAATTTGTTGAGATTTTGTAATATTTTTGTAAAGCTGGCACACAATGTGGCACCCCTGTCTACTTGCCCCATACCCCAAGAAAAATTTCATGGAATCCTGTGACATCAACAGCCCTATATATAATTAAAGGAAGAAGGGTGATTTTTGCCCCCTGCTTGAGCTAGACTATCCAAGTTGTTTAGCTTTTATATATTGGTGTTTATAATTATAGTCTTTGGAAATGTTTGATCAGTTGGAAAACTAACTGACTTGGATGGCACTACATTATTTGCAGTCTTAGAATTTCATCATGCGGTAGATTTCAGGAACTCTCTACCCACATTACTATAACAGACAGTGGTTGTCACATATATCTTTTTATATAAAACTCTGTATTTTTTTTTTCTTTTTAGGGAAACATCTATCGTTGTGATTGTAAGACACAGAGGAAAAGTTTTCACTCTCGAACTTTTTTGCCTCACAGAACTACAAGGATTTTTAGGAAGAATTACTTCAGTAAACAAATACTTGGTAATCAGGGGTGAAGTCCATGCACCAAAAAAGTCAGCCAGGGTGTTTCTGAAACTCTGGTATCCTTGAGTGAGTTATTACTTGAAATCATCATAATGAAGTGAGGTACCTTCAGCGGCTGTACTCCATGAGCACCAGGTCTTAGAAGGTTAGGAGGTAGGGGCCAATCATGCCCTATAGTCTTAATAAACCAAGACAGGATTCTGTTCATATCTCCTTTAAATATGACAAGGAATGATAGAATCAACCTTTATCTAAAGTACTGTGGGTTGCAAATCTTTTGAACTTTAGATATTTTAAGAGTTGTGAATATTTGTATGTGCTGATGACTTATGGTGGAAGATAGATTTTCAAATAGTTGTAGATTTAGAGATATTTAAAATTTAATATTTTTGGGTCAGTGTTATTTAATCTTTAGCTAATAAAACTGTCAAATATCTTCATGGTCTTCTGGGTATTTTATGTGATTAGTATAATGGTTGTTGTAGGGATTATGTAATTATTGTTCTTGTTTAGTTTTTTTGTTGTTTTGGGTTTTTTCTTTTGTTTAATTAAATATATACATACATATAGACACATATGAAACAATGCCTGAATATCTCACAAAAAATATTTTGCTTTGGAAAATGTTAAAGCCATGTTCAACTCATATTGTGGAAAATAAACATAAAACTTCAGTGTCTGTATCTGAAAGAGAAATGATATGGAGATTATATCAGTATATACTTGTTATACTTATTATGAATGAGAGCATTTGTATTAGTCAGGGTTCTCAGGAGTCATAGAATTTACCAAATCAATTCTCTCTCTCTCTCTCTGTGTGTGTGTGTGTATTTTAGTATTATTACTTTATTACTTTTAGGCTATAATCCAATGGCTAGCTATGAATAAAAGTCTAGTATCTATTAGTTAATTGTTCAGTCCCATAAAGCTAGGCATCTCAAATGATCTTCTGTATATGCTCCAACCCTGAAGAAGGAGACTCCAATGCCAATATATATATAGCAGGAGCTCACCATCAGATGTCAAATAGGTTTAATATTGAAGGTTCTTTCATCAGGTGAGCATGTCTAGAACTGGTGAGGGGCTCTACACTTTGGCAAAAAACACTTGTCTGCAGTTCAGTGGGTAAGGAGAAGAGAAGCTAACAATACAACATGTTAATCTGATTCGAGCCAAAACATCTGTTGTTAATGATTAGATCTTCAGCTTCCAATTTTCCTTTGAATGTTATTGCTCCTTTCTAATAGGGGCACTGTATGGTTGTTTTTCCCTGCATGCGGATTCTAAGTAAAACACAGCTTAGATTGAAAGCCTAGTGGAGGAAGAAATCATGCTTAATGATGTCTGTAAGATTCTCTCTATGCCCTAAAGAAAAACTCAAGAGTCCAGGTCAAGAAACAGGTCAATTCTTGGCTCAGCATGGCTTTCAGGTAATGGGTGTGCTCTGCGAGACTTACTTTGTCCAACTGAAAAAGACAATAACTGACTTTCTGGGAGAGAAGACCAGATAGGGATAAACTACTCCTTTCTATCCACTCTATATAATAAAAGCTCAAATTGGATGCAAAGTTTATAAAATACAGTTCAGGTTTCCTCTATGGTAATAAATGGGCTGTTGGGATAAATGTTTCTTTTCTGTAGAGTTTTATGTTTCTGTTACTGTGGTTACTAGGAGTATCTTAAATCACAATTTTTCATGGATGTTATTCACCATTTGGAATTGGCTATATTGATTGCAGGTAATTATAATTGTATTAGTCAAGCTACATCATCTGTATGTAAGGTATGTGGAATTACATGACTCCTGATCTTGAAAATGAAAAGACAGGATGTGTAGTATGTGCTTGTCTGTATTGTATAATAAATATGTGCATGTATATGTGCATGTGCTCATGTGTCTGTGTGTGTGTGTGTGTGTGAGTGTGTGAGTGTGTGCATCTGTGTATCTTAAAACACCCTTTCGTAGTCAGGTCAGCTATCTGTCTATGGAATTATCATCTATTTATCTCTATATCTGTCACTGTATATGCTCATACTTAATGATAAAGAATACATAAACATCCATGAGATGATAGCATATACATATCTATATATAATTGTAGTTTGTCATGTTATTGACTTGAGTCCTTCCTATACACTTATAGAGAGTTACTATATATGTGTTTATATTATTATTGCATGTGCCTGGTCTCCTCAATGTGCATTTTTGTGTGGGACTAACCAAGTGAGATACACAAGTGTGTGTGTGTGTGTGTGTGTGTGTGTGTGTGTTGTGCAAAGAGTTTAATTTAAAATATACAAGAGAACTAAACTTGAGCATTTTGAAAACATTTGCTGATTTTCAAAATAAGTGGCCCATAGTAAAGTTATCCTGACATGTTTTTGTACTCTGTCTCTTAATTGACAGAAATGAAATCTTCAAAGTAATAATTTCCTGCTGAAAAACTATATTTCCCAACTTCCCTTTACTTTCTACTTTGTCCCCAATAAGGGGCCACATTAAGTCTTCAAGTAGGTATGAAGACATAGATTTACCATTATAAAACTTTACCTGAGAGAAAGACCATTTAGTGCCTGAGGGCAGGGCCCATGTCTAAGAAAATCTAGAAAAAGATCTCAGGATTTCACCTGACAGTTAATAGATTCAAAACCTGGTTTCATGCCAAAAGTTTGAACAATAGTTTTCAAGAATTACTCTACCCCTTACCAATCCTGAAATGCCAAGACCAATAACACCCCACTTATGTATTTTTTTTTAATCTCCCACCCCTGAGCACAGAGCTGAATTCCCTCTTCTGTGTTGGAGCATAAGGTTTTGGCACTGGGTTCAAACCTATCCTAAAGAATAAACTGATCCTCATGTGCTTGCATTAGGATCTAGCTTCCTGGTGGTCTTTGGGAGTTTCTCATCATAGGAACAATATTTGGTGCATTGGCAGAGAATGCCTATGGTCTACACAAACTCTGAATCAGAGGGTCTGACTGGCTGGTAAATGTCTCTGTGTGGTGCCTGTCTGTCTGTGTTTAGTATCATGTCTGTCTGTTCATGTTTAGTATCATTTCTGGGGTCCATCCATATTGGCAATTGTGGCTAGATTAGGTTAAGTTGGATGTGCTGGAAAACTGTGGTCATCAGGGGCTGGAAGAGAGTCAAGACTGCAGTTGTGGGAACAAAGAGCCCCCTATCTGTTTGATTGAGGACAGAGAGCTTCCAATCTATACAGGGACAGAGAGTCCCATATCTGGTTGATTGAGGACAAAGAACCTCATAACTTTTGATTAATATGCATTGGTGGACCCTGAGGCACTAAATCTACCAGAAAATCCTAAGTTTACTAAGGAATATCTTTCCTGGATTAAGACCATCCCTATAACCCAGTGAATAAATGGGTAGTGGAGAGCTGCAGAAGGTAAAATCATCTGATCTGAGTGTCTGAGAAAGAAACTTCTTAACAAGATCCATTGATCCTCTCATAAGGCCACACAGAGAATGCAGAATTTGGTTAGACAGTTGAGAATAAAAACTCAAAGATATACAACAAAAAATTGTAAACATTGTCAACAACTGCAAAGCCTGTCAGTGTACCAATGCTGTTGACAACTCTAAAAACCCTGATTTTCTACTCAGGGGAAGAACCATGAAACCTATTGGAAAGTAGACATCGCTGAGATAAAACCTGGCAAGTATGGTTACAGATATCTTTTTAGATACATTTTCAGCATGGACAGAGGCATTTCCCACCAAATATGAAACAACACAGGTGGCGGCAAAAAGTTACTTGAAGATATCCTGCTCAGGTTGGATTTCTAAGTCAGAGTTTAGCCACCTTTGTGGGAAGTGATTAGAAGTTCCATTGTGCATTTAGGTTCTGTCTAAAGTCAGACAAAAGAAGCTTCTCTTCTCTTTGCTTTCCTTTTCTTCTTCTTTTTTTAATCTACAGCTATTTTCCCCCAGAGTTCAAGACAAGTAAAAAAGATAAACCATAAAAGAGATCCTAATTAAATTGACCTTACAGACTGGCACAGACTGAGTGATTCTCCTTCCGTTTACCTTATATAGGGCCATGAACTCCCCTAATCATATAGGGCTAACCTTATTTAAAATTGTGTTCAAGAGTTCAAGACGATAGTATGGCCCAAGCTCAGGGTCCTCTATGAATGTATGTTCCCTTGAACCCCACCAGGGGATTGGGTCTATATTAAAAGACATTGCCTGAGGTTTTTAGAACCCAGATGGAAAAGAACCTATATCATTCTTCTGACCACACACACAGCCATTAAGGTTGATGGCATAGTCACCCGAATCCACCATTTCCTCGTCAGGCCAGCAGAACACTCAAGAAGATTTCCAAAGTGAAGGATGTGTAAATGTGTTCACCACATGTGAAATGGTACCACCGGTAGAATGCGCCCCAGCCATGAGTGACTATGACCCAGCATGCCCCCAGCTTGCAGAATGTACAGAACAAAAAGCAGGCCCCAGGCATGGCTATTTAAATCTGTTCCCATTCTCTCTCTTAAAAAGAAACAACATGTGGCAGTGGATTCCTTTTTTTTTTCTCTTCCCTCTTCCTTCTTTCCTTTCTTCTTCTTTTTCTTCTTCTTCTTCCTCCTCCCTCCCTCTCTCCCTCTCGCCCCTCCCCTTCCCTTCTCCATATATCCAGACTCCCTAAAATAAACTCTTTGTGTGTCACTTGGCAGTGAATTTGAGTGTCAACCATTTTGGTTCCAAAACCCAGGAGGCCCTCTTTTTAAGCTTAGGTGCACATAAGCTGGGGGAACCTGTTTTGCGGTCACTGCCAGGTCAGATCGCCTTCCATTTACCCCCACCACAGCACATCTGGACACCATTGGCTCCTTCGCCTTCCATTTACCCCCACCACAGCACATCTGGACACCATTGGCTCCTTCGCCTTCCATTTACCCCACCACAGCACATCTGGACACCATTGGCTCCTTCGCCTTCCATTTACCCCCACCACAGCACATCTGGACACCATTGGCTCCTTCGCCTTCCATTTACCCCCACCACAGCACATCTGGACACCATTGGCTCCTTCGCCTTCCATTTACCCCACCACAGCACATCTGGACACCATTGGCTCCTTCGCCTTCCATTTACCCCCACCACAGCACATCTGGACACCATTGGCTCCAATTGGTACGTTTTCCCTTTTTCAGTTATCAAAACCACAAACTACAGTCTCTGGTTCTCCTGCAGGTCTCTGGTTTCTTGGAGGGCCATACTCAGCCATGATCTCCAATGGTCACGAATGTCCCTTCTTGCTCAACACTCATTTCTGGCCTTCCCTGCTATGAGGCTTTTCCATGGACTTGTTTGCTGAGGTGCCCTGGTCATCTAAACTATGAACTGTGCCAGGGAGCCCCTCAAGGTAGCATGTGGATACACAATGTATGGCCTATGGGATCTTTGCAGTGGCTAGCGTTGAGTAGCTAGGGTTACCTCTGGTGCCCAACCCTTCATACTGACACATACTTAGAGATTTCAGGCATAAATTTGAACATTGTCCATGCAAGCTACTCTGAGAGCCAAGGGGTATCTTAGGCGGTAGTCACGCTGTCCGTTGAGACAGCTAGTTGAGTAATGATTCACATTTAGCAGGTTCTAAATCCCCTTTCTGGGCTTCAATAACAGAGAACAAGCCAGCAAAAAATATTTTTCCATCCTCCACTCTAAGATGTGCACTTGAGACTTTAAAGCCTCAATGTCTCATGCCTCACCAAGCTTATCCATTTTTGCACTAAGTAACCCTTAGATTACTCAAAATAGCCCCTTAACGGCTCCCTGACCCCGATATTTACAGGGGCTAACTTTTCAAGCGTACGTACTGGCAGATGGAAAGAGTTTTCGCTTTCCATATTTCTAAACTTTCTCTTCCAGCTTTGTATTCTTGAGAGCTTCTCTATTTCTTTTCACATCTCAACTCTAAACTTTGTTCCTAGCTACACTACCAGATTCTCTCTGAAAGTTCCACATTTCAAATTCAACTGCTTACCTGCCTCCAACCATTTCCTTTCCAGGAACTCCAAACCTAGCAGCCATATTTACCCAAAATAAAGTTCATCAGATTTTTAAATGCTTCACAAATGTGCTCTTACATTATACTAACTTAAATTCTAAGAGTACTAAAAACAGTAACTTCTCTTAACCTGTTAATACATACAGGCCCCAGACAAAAGACTTAGTGCTAGCTTTTAAGGTGTATCATAGAGAGATGAGAGAATAAACCAAGCCTCAAAGGGCAGAGAGGCAGTACACTCAGACCAGTCTGATCTCCTAGGCCTATTAGATGACCTCCAGGCAACTGTCCTCACAAAAAAGCCTCAGGGGGTCATGGCAGTGTCAAGGCATTGTTCCATTTTTCTCCTCATGGGCACTGGGAGCCAGTCCTACAGGGGCCATGGGGTCATGCCTTTCTTTCAGGCAGGAGGCAGGTGGCTCCTGTTTCGTCAGACGCCATCACTTGGTTATACGTTTTCAGAAACATCCAAAATCTGTGTGTCATAACACACATGTTTCTAAAGACCTCCATTTCTGACTTTTACATTCCAGCTTCTCAGAGCTAAAACTCAAACAATCACCAGCCAAAGGTATTTCACCTCACCCTTCCTTTCCCTCACAGCTGCTGTGTCTAGAAAAAGACAATACAAGTAAAACAGACAGTTTCTCTCAACCTCTAGGACCAAAAGAAAGGGATCAAAAGCTAACTTAAAACATTTTAATCTCTTCCCATCCCCCCAGACCTAGCAAAAGACATTATGTGTCACTTCCCAAGGCTCTTTCACTAACTCATATTTTTCTGAACTCCAGAAAACAAAAATTAGTCATCCTATGTGTGGCCTCAACTGGAAGACTGTAAAAATAAACTGTAAAATCCAGCAAATTGACTTCTAAAGACACATCTTTGCCCCTGAGTCAGCCAGAAGTAGCAGAAGAGCATGAGGACCATGCTCATTTCCCCCTCCCATAAACCTGGATTTTTATATATATATATATATATATATATATATATATATATATATATATATATATATATATATTTAATTGACACATGAGTGTAGAATGTAAGTGTGTTTGCTGCATGTATTTGCAGTGAGGTGCACACTGTGTGGTGGAATGGTGCCACCAGCAGAGTGTGCCCTCAGCATGGATCTATGCCTATCTGCTCTCTTAAAAAGGAACAACATGTGGCAGAGGATCCCTTCTTTTCTCTTCTTCTCCCTTCCTTCTTTCCATTCTCTCTCTCTCTCTCTCTCTCTCTCTCTCTCTCTCCCCCTCTCCCCCTCTCCCCCTCTCCCTTTCATTCTCCCTCTCTTCCCCTCCTTTCTCTGGATATGCAAACTCCCTAAGATAAACTCTATGTGTGGTACCTGGCAGTGAGTATGAGTGTTTCTCCATGCACAAAATACTAACAGGAAGAGGAGCTTCAAAGGATCCAGACAACCCTGTCAAATGCCCAGTGAGGCAAAAGAGTATTATGGCTCCTACTGATGATTTTACCTGCTGAAACTGGGGCCTCGGGAAATCCATAAGCACCTTGGAATCAGACCTAGATAGAAGTAGAGTACCAGAGAATCCCATAATTGAAACACTCAAGGGCTAGTCAGACAGGAAAATGTGAAAGCATAGAGCTACCTTTGCAAAACTTTATCTCAGGGAAAGACCATTTAGTGCCTGAGAAAAGGGCCCCCCTTGTTTAATTAAAATCTAGAAAAAGTTCCAGGAACACACCTGACAGTCAATAGTTTCAAAACTTGGTTTTGCACTGACAGTTTCACCAATAGTTTCCAAGAATTATTCTACCTCATAACCCTTTACCCAATCCTGAAATGCCATGGTGTATAACACCCCACCATGTATTTCTTCTTTAAAAACTGTCATGCCCCTGAGCTCAGGGCTGAATTTCCTCTGTTCTGTTGGAACAGAGTTTCAGTCCAGTTTTAAACCCATCCAAAAGAATAAACTAACACTTACTTAGGTATTTACATTGCAATCCAGCTCCCTAGTAGTCTTGGAGTCCCTTGGTAGTCTATTGACATGGGTAGGAATTTTAGCCATCCACACACATCCATGACAAGATGCACTCTCTCTCTTCTTGAACAAATATGGTTCTGTCTAAAGTCAGACCAAGCAAGCCTCTCTTCTTTCTGTTTTCTTTTTTTCCCTACAGCTGTATTTTAAGTAATCTAACACAAACTAGAAATACATATCTATTAATAAGAATTTTTATTTTAGAAAGTGCCTTTATACATTGATAACAATTTTAAATTTTTTAAATAGCATTTATTTATTCATTTGTGTATGTGTGTGTGTGTGTGTGTGTGTGTGTGTGTGTGTGTGCATGTACACACACATGTACCATTATTTTATTTTGCAGTTGTGGTGGTCAGAAGACAACCAAGTTTTATTTGACTTTCCTTCCACAAAGGTTCTGGGTATTGAACTCAGGGTACTAGTTTTGGTGAAAAGTGTCTTTATCCTCTGAGCCACCTATTTGACCCTGATCTCTATTTTTAAGATTTAGTCCTTTTAAAATTTTCAATTTAAGTATTTCTATTTCTATGAAAACTATATTTTTGAAGGTTTCAGAATATAGTGATACAATGCCAAAGCGCTGGCCTTTAAAATGTGCTGAGTCAATAGCACAGCATAACAGCTTCTTTAAGAAGAGAGCCAATGGTCCAAGAACACAAAAGAGGACATGTAAATGTGGCTACAAGTTCCTTTTCATTGGTAATTAAGTGAAACTAGAGCTTCAAGGACTTAAAACTGTAATACCAAAGAACAAGTGAAGTCTGGAAGGATTCCTCCAGGAAGTAAGAAGACAAAAGAGGTTGGACTTTGGATGCCGACATATAAAAAAACAAAACTGTGTCACCTACCAGTTACTGAAACCTGTTTTGTTATAGATTTTTAATGTGCTTTATGCAAGACTTGAGGCTGGGTCTCATGCTGTGCCCATAAAACCTTCTTTTCTCCTCAAATTTTGTTGAAACCTCTTTCATGGCCTCCTTGAACTCTTGTTTTTGTATAACTATTTTTCCTGCTGAATTACATAAATATTCTGTATTTCATTCATATATCTTTGTTCTTATTTTGTTTCATTTAAATTAAAATCTCTTCTAAAATGTAATAAATTTAAGACTATTAGTTTAGATGAATGCATTGCCTATAATATGTACTTAAGCAATGATAATTGTAGTGAATTATAAGAGAATCCCAAGGAATCTGGATACAACTGAACCTCCAGACAACAATGAATCCTATCAAGGTAGACAAAAAGAATGTCTTCAAATGATCTGAAATATGAATACTACGAGAATTTAATTTTTTCTTCTGTATAAACTGATTTATGAGTTGCTATGGTATGTGGTAATATGTTACTTAGTTTTGTTCATTAGAAGGTAGTTTAAAATGGGTTTAGGAAACAAAGATTCCTAATGTGTTGTAGTACTAAAACACAGAACAGAGCTGGACTTCAGGAACATACTGGGCCTAGATCATGTTATTTCTGACCAAGGCCACATTAAGGGGGAAGGTGTGTAGACAAAATGCATTGCCTTGCCTAGCAAAGGCTTAAATGAGACAAAACTCCAGTTTAAAAATAATCTCGTTGTAAAGAAAATAAACTTTCCCCAGGGTCAGCATTTCTTCAACGCAAAATGCATGCTCAAGTTTCATTTATTCATAGAAACTGTCTTAGTCAGTGGTGTCAGAATGTGAGACAACTCTAACCACAAGCATGAAGTACTATACCCCTTTATGTTAAAAATAAAGTCAGCACAACCCAGACTAGTGTGCTTGCTAACCTAATTTACAAAGGTTACCTTCTCCCAAAGTAAACCTTTTCTTCTTGCCAAAATAATTTGGATTTTGTGGCCAATTTTCTTGATAGTTAGTACTCATTTTCTACATTTTCTACCTACCCTGTACATGATCATGACCTTCACTTCTTTTTTGCTCAGTATTGTTCATTTTTATCACACACAGACTTCATTGCCCATAGCAACATCCCAGACAATGATGTACTTCAAATCTTCGTATGCCAATGGTTACATAGATGTGTTGCTTTGTATGGGTAATACTATATCTAACACAAAATTCTCTTTGTACATTGAATCAATAACCTATATATGCCTGTATATGTGTATAAATTAATATACATAATTCATAAAATAAACATGTATAAAAAGCTATTTATTTCTTATATTTATGTTTATCTTTAAAACAAAATCTTTTAAAATAATTGTACTTTTTATTATTTTAACATGTGTGGGGGGTGGTAATTGTGAATTTGTGCATGTGTGTGCTATGCCCACATAGGTCAGAAGCATTAGAGTTACAGAACCTAATGAGATATATTTTATGGGTGCTGGGACCTGAACTTAGGTCATCTACAAGGGCAGATCATTATTTTAACCAATGAGCTATCTTTCCATCTCCAAAATCTATTTAAATACTGGAATGGACTCTAGCCTACTTAATAAAATAAGAATGGAATAGCTCTGCCATTTTCTTTGGTCTTTAAAGAACAAAAACACACCCATACAAAAGTCTTCAAAGCCAGTTTCAAGTAGTATGAAGAAGATATGGTCAGTATTGTTTTTGTCTCACTTACTTGGGAATAGTGTAATGTAAACATAAAACTTTATACTTAGTAAACTTGCCAGAATTTTAGTGAATAACAATTCATTAATCAAGAAGTACCAACAACAGTCTTTTACAGGCAGACAATAGAGATAATATGAAGGAGTCCCTTTACTGTTGAGAATGTTTTGTTTTATTTGTGTAGTGGTTGATGATGATAGGATCCTAGTTAAAGGAACAATGACTGACTGTTTGGTCTTTGTGATCAATTGTGTTATCTATCTATCTATCTATCTATCTATCTATCTATCTATCTATCTATCTCTATCTGTCTGTCTGTCTGTCTATATACCATCAATTACAGGAAATAACCTCAGGTTACCTTAACTTACCTAAAGCTACTGGGTATAGGCAATCTATGAATAATGATACAGTTCTTACCTTACTGGAAAAATACATGTCTCAAAAAAAAGGTCACTCAAGATTAATGAAATGCATGATATGAAGACCCTTCTTTGCAATGTTATCAACTTATGTAACCTCTGCTGAACCCTAACAAAAATGAGACAGAAAAGGGAGCACCCTAAGCCCTTTTGTGAGGAACACAGAAAATCCGCATGCTCATGCACTCCCTAGGAGAAATGCCTAGACCTGATTCCCTTCTGTACCTAGTGCAATGGCTTCTATAGCTAGTCTCAGGACTGGTGTAATCGCCACCAGTATGTCGTCTTGTATTATCTGGAATACACATTTCATGGCTGCATCTTTAACTCATTGAATCACAAGCTTTAGGCTAGGTTCAGAACACAATGATTAAAAATACTCTAGGAAATTCTGAGACTAAAATTTTATCATAGTCTTTTCAATAAGCATACTCCAAAAATGCAAGTCCACTGATACAATTGTTACCAAGAAAAGAGCAAGATTAAATGGAAATCCTGAACTACTTGAAAAAAAGATGTGTCTTATTTTATGCCATTATGAAAATAAAAAGTCTGAACTCATTTAAAGGAATTCTTCAGATAATTCTTAGTTCATCAATCACTTTTGACACACATTTGACTCTACTGCTTTGTGGGAGTTCAGAGTGGTTGGGCTGGGAAAATGAATGATTATACTACTATATCCATAAGAAACACTTATGGTTTGATGTATGTCAGATGTGCAGGGAGCTTCTGACACCATGACAGTAATAATTAACCACAGCATAGTATCAATGTTAATAGGTAGGCCTATGAGGGAAGGGAGAGGAACAGAATGGTCAGTGCCATTGAGTGACAGCTTCAGCTTCCCAGAACAAGGACACCTAAACATCAGAGGGTAAAGGGTTTATATCAAGTCACTGATGGGATGGGAAGGTTCTCTAAAAGACAGAAGAGCAAACTGAGCAGAGGAATTCAGTTTTAAAGATATCTGAGAACTAGAATAAGTAATGTTTAGAACAAAACCAATGACTTTCATGAGTTCCAATGACCAAATCTGTGGTAGAATGTTTTCTGTATGATGTAAATAAAGAACTGTTTGTGCCCCTGCACGCCACCGTAGAAGTGGGTGGAGAATCAGAGGCAGCCAGGTAGAAGGAGGGTGGAGTTAATCACTCTTGATTGGACCCCCAAGAGGAACTGACATGTAGAGGTACCGGCTAGCCACAGGCTGGAAGCCATGTGGTGAGCAAATTAATAGAAATGGGTTGAATTAAGATGAAAGCGCTAGCTAGTAATGTGCTTAAGATATGGGTTAAACAGTGAATAGTATTTAAGTGTCTGATTCATTTATTTTGGGAGACAAAAGCCAGCCGCGGGCACACAGACCAGGTTCCAAACCTCCAGCACCGCACGCGCGCCAGGTTGCAAACCTCCTGGACCCAAAATGGGCCGGGGAAAACCTACTACAACACAAATCTGTGTCCACCATTTGAAAAGATTAAAGAAAACCTGTTGGTATGGCTAAAATAAGAACACTTTTTATGCAGGCATGAATATCTGACTGGGAACCCTAGTGCTTCCCATAAAAGGAAACCAGTGATTACTGGAGGAATTTGTAGCCCTAGAAGTAGGGATGGTGGCAGATGGGAGCTTTTGCTTTAAAGGAATAAGGCAGAACTCAAAAGAGATGAACAATAGGAGATCAGTAAGGACACCTGACACCACTCTCCTTCCTATGTAAAATAACACACACGCACACACCAGGCACACATATTTACAAGCATACCATATACACACACCATACAAATATGTATATCATACATATACCATATACCTGACACACATACACCAAACACAAATACCACACACATATACATACACCACTCATACAACCTATACACACAACACATACACTTACAAAACACACATAACACATAACACATAAACCACATTAACACCAGACACACACATGCCACACCACACACATATTACACAAATACCTTGAGACTCATATCCCCACATCATTTCTCCTTTTTAAGGCAATCTTTTTTTTTTTTTTTTTTGTACTCCAGTTTGAATTTAGCTGTTCCACTTGAGCTTCTGTGGTAGACAGTTATTTCTTATCCTGGACTGTTTGGATTTCAAGGGAATAATTAATGCAGGAAGTAGACAGAGGACATGAATTCTTTTTTTTTTAAGTATAAGCTAAGAAACCTCTCTTCCTTTTGAGGGCTTTATCACTTAACAGACTGGACAACTGATGATGAATTCTGTTCTCCCAGATGCTTTCCACAGAGCATGCCTGCAGATGGTTTGTGGATGAGTCAGAAAGAGGAAACAGACTTCAGGAGATTCTAACCTTGACTTTCTAGAAGATGCTTGAGAATAGATGAGCACAAAGGCCTTGCTCCAAATTACCAGCACGGTCTGGTGGAACACTTTGCTTCTAGGTACAGTTTGTAGTTTCTTTGCTGTTTCTGCCGTTGATTTCTATACATCTCCTTTGCCATCATCTCAGATCTTATCCTTGAACAAAAGAGAACAGAAATTCACAGTCTTCAGTCTATTATATGAGCAATGAAAGGAAGTGATGAATAGTGAGAGACATATGGTGTCACTGGTAACTGATGGAAAATAAATGCAAGGAAAAAAGAAAAACAAGTGCTTTTTTGTTACTTGTTACATAAAATATCTTGATTCATATATTTCAATATATGTTCATTAATAGCAATTATACTTAATTTGCTTTGTATGCACAGTTACCTGATAAATCCTAAATATTGTTTTAATTGTAAATTTGTCTCTTTATATGCTATAGCTTTCTCTATATCAGAGTGTATATATGGCTACTACATTTATTTTCATGTTTATTGCTTAAGATACAGATTGGTAGGAAGAACAAATGGGGGCAATGTGTCCATTCTTAAAAACTGAACATATTCCCTCCCTTTCTTTATCCTTGGAGAGGAATTGGAACAAATTTAAGCAAAACCAAGGATACTTTCCTCTTTCTCCAGGGCCTTCACATCCACCAGAGAAGGTCATTTTTGTTTATTTACTTCCTGAGATTTAACGTGAGGCTGGTGAGATTCAAATGTTTATGCTCCAAGCAAAGGAACCTTTTTCACTGTTTACCAATCTGTGTCAGATTTAATCTAGATCTGTAAACAGTACTGCATTTTCGATTCAGATGCAATTTCCTTTAAATTTATCCTACAAAGAAAGCTTTTATTGTTTTTGTTCTTTTTCTTTCCTTTTTCACTTTCTTTTACTAGAATGAAAAAAAAAAAAAAAGAAATCTCTGAACCAATTGGTCAATCGATTAACAAATTAACTGCTAAATAATGAATTGCATCCTGTCCACATAGTGACAGGGCGGCCAGAATAAAATATGTCTCTACAATACTTCTCTGAACATATGCCTAACAAAGCAACACTCGATTCTCCTAACTCATTTACACAAATGTCTGGAAGCTGAATGAAAAAAAAAAAAAAAAAAAACAAACCAGGGACTGATAATACTTTATCAATCATACAAGCTAAGAAGACACAGACATTGCATTGAGAAATGAACAAGACTCGTTTTCTTTCGAATTAAATTTTAATGTAGCAGAACTTTATATGATCCTTTACTCATAAATAAATGCAAGAAGACAAAATATTTTCCACTTCTAATTATGTCATTTAAACTGGGCATGATTGTAAATGTACCCAAGAAATAATGACATTAAATAGACCAAGGAATTCAAGAGAATACAGTAGAATCAAAATAGGAAAAAATGGAAGAACTGTAGTGAAGGCTGGGCTATAAGAATTACCCTCCACAATTCTTCAAATCTTGATTATTTATTTCTAGATTTAAGTTAGAAATAATGATATGAACAATCTCAGAACCTGAGGCTGTGGTTTGAAAACCTAGAGAGAAAGGATGTAGTGTGGGGAAAAAGTCTAACCCTATAAAAGTAAAGAAGACATACAGTTTGATTGTTACTGACAATTTTCACTCCACCTTAAAGTGTATCATAGAGCAGGGAGCACAAGGCTCTCTCTTCAGCCTGCCTGCTCTGCTCCTTTGGGGAATGGGAGTTTGAGAGTCGGCTTGCAGATTTAGGATAGCAAGGAATTGTGAATTTTCAGTTTGTAAGCTTTCCTTGGTGGGGACTTTAAGAAGTACTAAGACTCATTCTGTATAATTTTGCTTACATGTATGTTTTCAGGACTGATCATTTCAAGGTTGTGTAGCAGTTTGCTAGCTCAGATTCCTAGAAACACTGTGGCAGACATTCACCTATTCAGTAGTTTTCACTCAGTTTTGTTCACTAGTTTTTTATCAGTGACCACTCCCAGTGTTGTGCTCTGTGAATGTTGGAAAAGATGAGAGATTGGAAATGATCTCATAATATAATACATTGAACCTTATGCTCTATGATGGGAAACAAGGAAAATAAATGTAAAATCATAAGAAAAATAGTAATCATTTGATAATGTTTTGGTCTGATCTTGGTAGGGATTTGCTGCACTAGAATAGAAAGTGATCGTGTTTTAGAATGAAACATATTTATAATTAAATATTAATTCTTAATAATTATGTTTCCAAGAAGACAAATAGAACATTTTTCAGTATTTTATTTTAGTGTGTTTGAACATGTGGGTTCTTAATAAAATGTTGAATTATCAACCCAGAAATTGTAGGACTGAAATTAGCCAGGGCAGTCTGACATTTCAAGGTTCTGTTTAAAGATTTTAAAAATTCTGGGAATTGGAAAGTAAAGCTGTGCTCATTGCTTTCTCTGAAGCCTAGGGTCATAGAGAAAGTATCCTGTGTGTGTTGTGGGGTGAGTGTAAGAAGAAACTACCAAAATGAAACACATAGAAACTTAATCAAGGTTCAAAGAAGTAATTCATTGTTCAAGATGTTGAATCTAAAATTAAAATTCATCAAGTAGAAACACACATAGTTACAAAATTATCTCCACAGAACACTTTATAAGAAAATAATGTCTGTGTTCTTAACAGAATTCACAAAGTGCCATACTAAAAGAAAAGAATGATACATTTGACCAAAAGCATCATTAAGATATTAACAGATAGCAGAGGAAACAAACAGAGACAGCTGATCTGAGCTCCTGGGAGCACATGGAAAATGGCCCAACAACTAGCCAACCTGCACAAGACTGCCTTAGGCCCTCTGCATGTGTGTGACAATTGCATGACAACTGTAGTTGTATTGCAATATTCTTTTTTTTTTCCTTCTTTATTTTGTATTTATCAAAAAAAAACAATAAAAAAAAATTTAAAATGCGGAAGAGTTAACAATAACTATACAGAGGATAAGAATCATAAGCATGGCTTATCAAGGGTGGAAATGCAAATAAGATTGCTACACATATATTTACTTTGCGTTCAGCTTTCCCTCTGAATTTTTTTTTCCATCCCTGTATATCCTTATTCAAGGTCTCTTCCCCCTCCCACCACATCAGGTCAGTTTTCTTCTCTGCAACTCCCCATCCCCTCCCTTGGCAGGGAGCAGACAGTCCTATGGTCCCACTGACCCAATATTGCAATATTCTTAGTAGAGAGATTAGGATCTGTCCTTGGTGCTTACCTGGCTTTTGGGGACCTCTTTCCCATGCTGAATTACTTCTTGAGCCTTTTTGCAGGGGAAGGAGCTATATCTTACTTCAATTCGATGTGCCATGCTTTATTTAAGCCCATGGGAGTCCTGTCCCTTTCTAAATTAGAATGGAAGAAGAGTCAATGGGAAGGGGCATAGATGGTAGTGAGGGGAGAGAGAACAGGAGGAGAGGAGGAAGAGAAAAACTGTACTCAGTTTTCATTTGTGTAAAAAACTGAGAAAATGTTAATAGAATAAAAGTAAAAAATGAAGAAAAAAAACGTATTAACAGACAAGTAACAACACAGTACCTGATGTAATTTGTAGAAATCACAATTTTAGAGGAGCAAAGAATTCAAACTGTATCTTACAAACCACAAAAACTACCAAAAGTGACAATTAAAAATAAAAGTGAAGTTAAAAATTGATACTTCACAAAGAAGATACAGAAAATAAAATATAAAAAAATCTTTTTAGTAGGGACATAAGAATTAATCAAAATGAGACACTCATATATCTTTATATGTCATACAAAATCTAAAAGAATGCTAGTATAAAATTTTAACAAGAGAAGCTATAGAGAAACAACCTAGTGATTTAAGATGGCTACCTCTTCTTCTAGAGGACCCATGTTCCCTTTTTAGTACCCAGCTTGGTAGCTTATAACTACATAGAACTTTAATTCTTTGACATACATTGGCCTTTTCTTGCATTCAAAAGCATTAACATTTATAGGCATAGATCTACACAAATACACATGACCAAAGTAAAAGTAAAAGAGTATTTAAGATATTGTTAAGAATTCATCACATATGGAAATGTTTGCAGCATATACAGATATATATATTGGTGCAGAGCTTTGCATAACCTGTTGACATTATCTGGTAAAGTTGGATAAGGGCTTTCCTTGTATACTGACAATCCCTTAACACTGCAGAAATTTGTAAACATCCACACTAAAGTTTTGTTTACACAGCATTTGGAATAGCATGTCCACTAGAGTTGAAATATAGGAGAAAGACCAAGCATCTTTTGACATAGTCGATAAAAGAAAATGTGTAAGAAACAATAGAATAGCAAGACATAGAACTACAAGCAGTCTGTGGTTATGCCTAAATAATGGAGATAAATTTCAGAACAAACACAGGGTTATAGACTCTGAATACATATTAGAGAATGATGAAGCATCTTGGCAATGTCATTTCATGAGTGACTGGTGAAAGATGTTTGCAGTGATCTGGAGTATGGGTCCTTTGGAGTCATGAACACACCTGTGGTTTGTTGGTGTTTGTTCATTCAATTTTGTATTGTTTTTACATAGTCTACATAACACTATACCTGTTTGTAGTAGCACATATCAATCATATTTTGATAAAACTCACATAATCCTTGCAATCAGATATAATTTATGCATTTTTAAAGGTCTACAGTTCTGTAAAAGTTTCTTTGGATTTCTTTCATAGAAAACCTAGATTAGAAACTCCTTAATCTTTCTTAGATATATTAACAGGAGAAGTTGCCTCAAACAAAGCAAACTGTTGTGTGCTGTAAATACAATCCACATTTTAACAAAATAAAAGAGAAGTTAGGTAAGTTGAATGCTAAAAACATGCATCACACCTTCACTTTCACTGCTAATGTTAAAGCTGAGTTTTCTATTTGGGTTGCACAGATGGCTCTATGGGTAAGAGTAATTGCTGCTCTTCAAAAGGACTTGAGTGTGATGGCTATCAGGAGCTCTGGGGAGCTCACTGAATCAGGATGTATGACTGAGGAACCATTGGGAAAAGGAGGGAGGCCCTCCAAGGGTAGGTAACTGTGGATTGGCATGGGTAGTATGTGGAGCCTCGAGGGGTGGGATCAGACTGTGTTTTTGTGCATGGTCTGTCACCTAGGAGTCTATTCACTTCAGAGGAACACCTAACCAAGTCCTGATAGTAGGATGAGAAAATTGAACTTGCCTGGAGTGGATACACCATGCTAAGCTGACACATCTTGGGACTTCCTGATTTTTTAGGGGGAGGGGGATGGGAAGTGGGGAGATTGAAGACTGACTTTGAGGGATTGGGAGGAGGTAAGGGAGGGTGAACAAGGGGATACAAGGATAAAAAGACTTTATTTTATAAATTAAAAAATTTTAAAAAATCAATAAATAATTACAAAATGAAGACATGAAGCTAGAAAGAAGATTTGATGGGGAGACCTGAGGAGAGTTGTAGGCAGTGTGCATTTTGTAAAGATATATTGTATATATGTATGAAATTTTCAAAGAATAAAATTTTTAAACAGTTAAAGAAACTAAACCAGGGCTAGAGAAATGGCTCAGCCAATAAAGGCTAGGCTCAAAACCAAAAATTCAAGACACCAAACCAAATCAAAACAAAAAGCCAAAACCAACAACAACAAGAACAATAAAAAACCCAAAAGGATATAAGTAAAATTTTCAGCTTCCACTTGGGGTAGTTTATAACCACATGAAACTCCAGCTATAGGAGGCCCAACGTCTTTTGGCTTTTGTAAGCACCTGTACACATGTAACATATACTCACATACATATACACACATAGACATAAATTAAAAATAAAAGTAAATCTTTAAAAAATAGTTAACTTAGTTAATCACATGTTTGAGTGAACTTCCATCATAAAGGTAAGAGGATTTCTGTCCAGACAGGTAGAAATGTGTTCGAAGAGACATCATTATATTTTAATAGAAAACATTGTTTCTGTGGGTGATATGTTTATCTTGTACCAGTTCTTTCAGAGGAGTCTCAAAGCAATGTTTGCCCTGTGATCCTGATTCTTACTTAGAAGATACCACATCAGAAACAACTCTGGAATTACACTTAAAATACACCCAGTGTCTTTTCTTTCTGTTTCTCCATTCTTCTAAAAGATCATTTCATTATACTTTGTCTGAATGCACTAGCTAACGGCTTTCTACATGACTCTCTTTGGCACCTATAATCTACATTTCACACATAAACAAACTAATCCTTTAGAACCCAGATTATATTTGATTTTCCTCTTGGAGATACCTGAAGTAATCATGAAATGATCTTGTCTAGCCAGTGCCAACAACTCACAGCTTCCACCTGTTTTCCTCCTACCAAGACAGCATTTTCATGCTTTTAGTCAACATAAATTGAATAAATACTTGCCTTGTGTCATCTGCCTCTGGGGTTTATTTCCCCTATATCTAATATTATCAATACTCTCAACTTTTTATGTCTCTATACCACCTTTCCTGATGCAACAATCCTGGCTGCTTTTTATAAAATAGTGATAAGAATAATTTTCCTATGTCCTAGATTTTAAAGGATATGTTTCATCCCACTGCAAAACTGAACACTAACATTCCCATATAAAAAAGTTTGGGGAATAGACCATACTCCAAACAACAGTACAGCCTCTTGAGGAAAAAGGCTTACTTAGAGATTGAGGTGCAGGTAACATCCGACTTGATCCTCTGTTAGAGCAAGTTTACTCTACCTTCCCTCAAACATCTCATTCCTTGAGTCCTGTGTATGCCATAAGATGCCCAACATCAAAACACTAGACAGCATAATCTACAGTAAATCCTAGGTCTAGTTCTCTGGGAATGCCCTGGGCACTCCTCCATAGTCCCACCAACACCTTTGAGCCTTTCCTGATGCTGCTCCTTTCAACAGAGTGCTTTCTGCCACTGAGGACTAAGTTGGCATTTCTGACTAGCCTTCATCAGGTGCCTGTGTTCTCCTGCTCTTTGAAGACTATGGTAGAAAATATGTGTTTGTTTCTCAGCATTTTGTATTTTTTTTTAGCTTCCTTCAGCGGTGCCAGTATTGACTCCTGCTGCTATCTGTGAGGGGTTTTCTTCTTCTCAATATTTAAAATCTCTTTTTATGACTTAGAGAGCCATGCAAAATTTCTCTATTGAAATTCAAAACCCAACCAAGCTGACCTCATTTCAAAATAAGACCAAATCTGAAGCCAACCAGTTTTATTCAAACCACTCTTTTTCATATTTTGATTTATTTATATGAAAAATATATTTTCCTGTGGATATTTTATATCTGCAAAAGAGATTTTACAGTGCTAATGAGAAAAAGGCATGATCATGTCTTGTATTTGCATATCACTTTACAACTCCAAATCCTTTTGCAAACATCATTTCTCATAATAAAAGTCTGTTAAGGATATCAGGAAAATTGCATACATCTCCCTCAGCATATACATAGAGGCAGTCAGACATATGGAAGTGAACACACACACACACACACACACACACACACGGCAGTTGAATCTTTCAAGTTATATAAAGTGAGCTGAGAAAAGCCTGTAAACTATTAAATAACACATACACTCATGTACATGCAAACTCATACACACTCCTAGTAAGTCTTATTTATGATGTAATCTCTATGCACCTTAACATGATGAAATGTTAGCTTATCTCTTATTGGCTCTCTTTTATATGGAACTCAGTCTACCTGGGAAACTTGTCAAGAGTACTCTGACTGAATGCTGATGGTAACAGATTTAAGGTGTTTGGTGTTTGTCATAAACAACAGCTCACTATTGCTTATATCTATGTATTTCTCATTTGTGGAATCTTTCTCCTCAGCCCAGGAGCAAAGTCTGTCATATCACTGAACCACCATATTTGGTGATGAAGGTTTCTGTAACAGACAATGGATTAGAAACATGTCTCTGATCAATGTCTGTTCAATTGGGATAGTTAAAGAAATCCAGTGGGGCCATTGCAGTGGGTCTCTTTGCTTCTAACAGCTATAAGAGAATGAGGAGTTTCTTTTCATTCTCATTGTTGACTCAGGGTAAAGCCTGAGCCAGCTGACTCCATTCTGCTACTTATATGAAGGAAAATTGATTTTCCATTGAGTGCACCACTGCTTAGTTTCCAGACGCCTCATTTGACCCCAACAAACACTCCCACCAATCTCAGATAGAATCCCTGTCTGTTTTGCTATGGTCAAAGGTCAGCATATTATAGTGTATCCATATTGGTATAAAGAACTGAAAAAAAAGGTGCTCGTTCTAACAATCATATAACAGGAGGAGGAATTTAGAACCAAAAGCCTAAGCATGGTGACTGCAGGGATCAAGTAAAATGTCATGTAAATTTGGGACTTGAACATCCAAGAAAGATCAAAACAGACTACACACATTACAAATATTCACAACTCAAAGCAAGGGAAAATATTAGATGACTGTCTGGAAGTACAGGAAAGGAAAAAGGCTGTGCTAGAACACAGAAAGAAGAATATAGGTTATATTTCTCACAGGCATCTGATCAGTGTGTGTGCTGATTTTCAATACTGGGTCCAGTAATTTACATGTTTTATTTCTTTTTCTTACCTCATTCTCATTGTTTCACTGTGTTGCACAAGGTAATACAGACATGCAATAGTCCTGTCTCAGTCCACTAGGTATTATAAACAGAGGAACACACAACTACACCAGCTTTTCAACAACTGTTTTTAAATGTGCATCACAAAAAATAAAGTCTAGGAATATAGGACAGCTATTCTAAAAATATATGCTCCTACTTGTTTAGCTTCTCAAATATTTCTGAAGACAGGGTTCAGGTTGATTCTTTGATTCTGGTTATGGAGTCACACCCAATTCAGAAAGCAGGGCTGACTCTCTATTCAGATAGATTCTTAAAAAAAATTATAGGGGTCACAGGGACAGATTTATTATGATGCTAATGCTCAACTTCTAGACCTCTTCTTTGAACAACACACTTCTTTGTGTTTGCTAGTATTTTTGTTTATTTTTTATTCATTTTTTTCTTTTTTGGAAGATGCCAAAAAGCCTGAGAATATTTATTTTTTATTATTATTAGTAGTAGTAAAGTCTCATTTTTTATCCATGTAGCCCCTTGTTCAAACTCCCTTCCCCCTCCCGCCCCTCCCAGTCATTCCCTCTCCCATTCCTCCTCCACTCATTCACTTCTCTTTGCCTCCCTGAAACCCACCCCTAACCACTCAGCCATGGGGTTTCAACAAAGTCTGGTACATTCAGTTGAGATAGAACCAAGCCCCTGCAACAAGGCTGAACAAGATGTCCCACCAAGGGTAATGAACTCTAAAAGAACAGCTCTTGCACCAGGGATGGAAAGATTCTGATCCCTTTGACAAGAAACCTTCAAATAGATCAAACTACACAAGTGTCTCACACATGCAGAGGGCCTAGGTGGTTCCATGTGGGCTCCACAGCTGTCAGTTTACAGTTTGTGAGTTCACAAACTTGGTTTATTTCTCTCTGTAGGTTTCCCCTTTATGATCTTGACCACATTTGCTTATATAATCCCTTCTCCTTTGGACTCCCAGAGTTTGACCTGTTGCTTGGATGTGGATCTCTGTGTCTGATTCCATCAGTTACTGAATGAAGGCTCTATGATGAATTCACCAATTTGATTACATGGGAAGGCCAGTTCAGGCACCCTCTTTACTATTGCTAGAATTTTAATCTGGAGTCATCCTTGTGGGCTCCTGGGAGTTTCTTTAACACCAAGGTTCTTCCTAATCCTATAATGGCTCCCTCATGTTCTCATCCACCATTTTCTCCCCTTTACCACTCCCCATCCCAGTTTATCCAAGAGATCTCATCTATTTCCCCATCCCAGGGTGATTCTTGGGCCCACATAGGGTCCTCCTTGTAGCCTAGCTTCTCTGGAGCTGTGGGTTATAGTCCAGTTATTCTTTGTTTTACATCTAGTATCCACTTATGACTGGGTACATACTATATTTCTCTTTTTGAATCTGGATTACGTTACTCAGGAAGGTATTTCCTACTTTGATCCACCTGTGCGCAAATTTCATGGTATCATTGCTTTTTACACCTGAGTAATACTCCATTGTGTAAATGTACCACATTTTTTAATCTATTTTTCAGTTGAGAGACAATTAGGTTGTTTTCAGGTTTCTCTGTTTCTGTTATATTGCCCTCAGTTTGATTATTTCCTGCAATCTATTTTTCCTCGATGAATTGGTTTCTCTTTGTTCTAAAGCTATTATGTGTGCAGTTAAGTTGCTAATGTGAGATTTTTTCCAACTTCTTTATGTAAGCACTTAGTGCTATGAACTTTTCTCTTAGTACTGCTTTCATAGTATTCCATAAATCTGGGAATGTTGTACATTCAAATTCATTGAATTTTAGGAAGTCTTTAATGAAAAAAATGATTTATTCCTTGACCCAGTGTTGATTCAGTTGAGCATTTTCCAAGTCCCATAGGTTTGTAGGCTTTCTGTAATTCATCTTGTGGTTGAACTCTAACTTTAGACCATGGTGATCTGATAAGATACAGGGAGATATTCCAATTTTTTGTATATCTATTGATATATGCTTTGTCACTAGTCAGTTTTGGAGATGGTTCTATTCAGTGCTAGGGAAAAAAAAGGTGTTTAGGTGGAATATCCTATAGATGTCTATTAAGACCTTTTGAGTCATAATATCTTTTAGTTTCCTTATTTCTCTATTAAGTTTATATCTGTCAGACCTATACAGTGGTGAGAGTTGGGTGTTGACGTCTCCAACTACTAGTGTGTAGTGTTTCATATGCAATTTAATCTTTAGTAATGTTTCTTTTACATATGTGGGTACCCTTGTATTTGGTGCATAAATGTCCAGAATTGAGAATTCATCTTGTTGATTTTTTTCTGTGATGAATATATAATTTCCTTCCTAATATCTTTTGATTGATTTTAGTTTGAAGTCTATTTTGTTACATATTAGGATAGCTATACAAGCTTGCTTCTTAAGTCTATTTGATTGAAAAGTCTTTTCCCAACCCTTTACTCTGAGGTAATATGTTTTGGTTTTTTTGTTTTGTTTGTTTGTTTTTCACCTCTACATTTATTTTTATTTGTTTCTTTCACTTTGGAGTCACTTGCTTACCCCTGTATACAGGAATAATAATCATTCAAGAATTGCCCACCCAGAAACTATTGATAACCTAATTTATTTCATTTCTTTTCAAGGCTGAAGGTAAGAAGAATGACAGTAACCAAGGCATCAAACTGTCAGCTCTAAAATGTCCTATTCCAACCCCCCCCAACACACATATTCAAAATATTCATAGTTCTACAGTCACAGTGCTACATTTTCAGTCTCTTTGCTTTCAGGAACAGTATCACCACACAGGACAGACAACACCAGGAAAAAGGCCATTGCCGAGGAGGAGCAGCTGCCTCCCAGATGAGTCATCATCCAACAGCCTGCTTGTCTTCTCCAGCAACAAAGACCAGAAATTCTTTGTGCTTTCAAAACCTGAACTGGGACAATGACCAAGGCCATACTTGATGTGAACCTCTTGCTCTATTCCCTAAATCTTCCTCTTAAACTTATTATTAATATCCACATCTCAAAGATAAACATGATGTCACTTATAACTCTTATCATTTTCTTTTTCCAATATATACATTATTAAATTTCCTTTCTATGGTTTTTACTGGTACTTGGCTTTGTGCTTGACACACTGGGCCTAAGTGGCCAGACCTAGCCTGTAGGATTTTCCAGAGTCAGGAATTTTACCCTTGAACTCTGATAACAAGTAAAATTAAGTTTTGCCACCTGTTGATAACAAGTTGTACCCTAAAGCAGTGACGGTCAGCTTATGTCTTGCTCTAGGCTGCTCCATTTTTCCCTTCTTGAATTTAAACATAGTCACATCATTTCCTCCTTTCCTTCTCCCCTGAAGCATTTCCTCTGAAATCCCTCCCTAGACCTCTGTCAAATTCATGATCCCTATTCCTTTAGTTATCGTTACAAATAAGGCTTGAATAAGGGCAACACCAAAAGCCATGCCAATGTGTGAGAGGGAATCTCATGGTGCCTCAGCCATACCCAAAGAACTACAGCTGAATCCACTTTACAAACAGCATTTTGACAGCTTGGAGGCATTTTCACAGACACACAACACCTGTCAAGCACCACCCATAAGGCACAGACTGACAGATAACTTACTGTTAACAGTGAAAAGCATCATATTATAAATATGTCTACTCAAAGCCACATGGAAACATGGATGTACTAACATCATAGCAGGGAAATCAGGTCAAAGAAGAGATAAAATACATCAGACTGGACAAAGAGTGTGATAGCCTTACCTGAGAACCACAAAAAACCAAGGGAACCTAACACTGTGGTGCTAGTGTCCAGTCATATGACCATGCCAAGGAACAGACAGGCACAGAACTCCTGACTGTCCCAAAGGACTCAGCTTTGTTTGATTATGTTAAGAATGTGGGCTACTGAAAATGCTGGCTACACATTTGTCCACTTGAATTAGACTTTGTACTTTACCTCCACTGCTTCCATGGTTGCACTTCTTTATATAGGTTCATTTATCCCTGAGGCTGGACTCCAATGTGAGCTTGTAGTTTGACTCTCTGCTGAATTCTATGTCATTCCTGAAGAGATTCTCTTTTATATCAGTTTAGAAGTCAAGCCTCTTTTTTTTCTTTTGTAATTAATTAATTAATTGATTTTTGTTTGTTTGTTTGTTTAGAGACCACTAATGAGTGAGTACATCCCCTGCTTATCTTTCTGAGATTGTGATACTTCGATCAGGAGGATATTCTCCAAATCCATCCATTTGCCTGGGAATTTTAGGATATCATTTTTTCTTACTGCTGAGTAGTATTCAATTGTGTAGATGTACCACAGTTTGTTAATCCATTCTTCAGTTGAGGGACATCTAGGTTGTTTCCAGGTTCTTGCGATTACAAATAATGCTGCTATGAACATAGTTGAGCTAATACCTTTGGAGTGCTACTGTGCCTCTTTAGGGTATACACCCAGAAGTGGTATTGCTGGGTCCTTGGGGAGACTGATTCTCAATCTTCTGAGAAACAGCCATATTGCATTCCAAAGTGGCTGAACAAGCTTACACTCCCACCAACAATGGAGAAGTGTTCCCCTTGCTCTGCATCCTCTCCAACATAGGCTGTCATCTGTGCCATTTATCTTAGCCAATCTAACAGGTGTTAGGTGGTATCTCAAAGTTGTTTTGATTTGCATTTTTCTGATGACTAAAGATGAAGAGCACTTTTTCAGGTGCATTTCAGCCATTTGTAGTTCCTCTGCTGAGAATTCCCTTTTTAGATCTGTACCCCATTTTTTGATTGGGTTATTCAAGATTTTGGGCTCTAGATTCTTAAGTTCTTTATATATCTTAGAGATCAGTCCACTATCACTTGTAGGGTTGGTGAAAACCTTTTCCCATTCTGTAGGCTGTCGTTTTGTCCTATTGACAGTGTCCTTGGCTTTGCAGAAGCTTCCTACCTTCAGGAGATCCCACTTATTAATTGTTGGTCTTAGTGTCTGTGTCACTGGTGTTATATTTAGGAAGTGGTCACCTGTGCCAATTTCTAGAAGTGTATTTCCCACTTTCTTTTCTATCAAGTTCAAAATGGTTGGGTTTAAGTTGAGGTCTTTGATCCACTTGTGTTTGAGTTTTGTGCAGGGTGACAGGCTCGGATCTATTTGCATTTTTCTACACACTTCCATCCAGTTATGCCAACACCATTTGTTAAATATACTATCTTTTTTCCATTGAATGTTTTGGGCCTCTTTGTCAAAGATCAAGTGTTCATAGGTTTTTGGGTTAATGTCTGGATCCTCAATTCTATTCCATTGATCCACAAGTCTGTTTTTAGGCCAGTACCCGGCTGTTTCTATTACTGTAGCTCTATACTATAACTTGAAGTCAGGGATGGTGATACCTCTTGAGGTTCTTTTGTTGAGTAAAATTGTTTTGGCAATCCTGGCTTTCCTGTTATTGCAAATGAAATTGAGTATTGTTCTTTCAAGGTCCAAAAAATATTGTGTTGGGATTTTGATGGTCAGTGCACTGAATCTGTAGATTGCCTTTGGTAGAATTGCCATTTTTACTATGTTGATCCTACCGATCTAGGAATATGGAAGAACATTCCATTTTCTGATATCTTCTTCAATTTTTTTCTTCAATGATTTAAAATTTTTGTCAAATAGGTCTGTTACTTCTTTAGTTATAGTTACTCCAAGGTATTTAATACTATTTGCAGCTATTATGAAGGGTAATGTTTCCCTTATTTCTTTTTTAGCTCTTCTATCTTTAGTGTATAGAAGGGCTAGTGATTTCTTTGAGTGAATCTTGTATCCTACTACATTGCTGAAGGTGTTTATCAGCTGTAGCAGTTCCTTGGAAGAATTTTGTGGGTCACTTATGTATACAATCATATCATCTGCAAATAGAGATAGCTTCACTTCTTCTTTTTCAATTTGAAACCCCTTAATCTCTTTTCATTCCCTTATGGCTTTAACTAAAACTTTGAGAACTATATTTGATAGATAAGGGGAGAGAGGTCATCCTTGTCTGGTTCCTGACTTTAGTTGGGTTGCTTTGAGTTTTTCTCCATTAAGTTTGATACTGGCTGTCGGCCTCTTGTAAATTGTCTTTATTATTTTTAGGTATTCTCCCTGTATTCGTGATCTCTGCACGGCTTTAATCATAAAGGAGTGTTGGATTTTGTCAAAGGCTTTTTCTGCATCTAAGGATATGATCATGTGGTTTTGTTCCTTTAGTTTGTTTATATGATGGATAACATTTACAGTTTTTCAAATGTTAAACCAGCCCTGCATTTCTGGGATGAAGCCTACTTGGTCGTGGTAGATGATATCTTTTATACATTGTTGTATACGGTTTGCCAAAATTTTGTTGAGAATTTCAGCATCAATATTCATGAGGGAAATTGGTCTGTAATTCTCCTTCTTTGTTGTGTATTTGAGTGGCTTGGGTATTAGGGTGATTATGGCCTCATAAAGGGAATTTGGCAATATTCCTTCAGTTTCTACTATGTGAAATAGTTTGAGGAGTAACGGTAGTAATTCTTCTTTGAATGTCTGGTAGAATTCAGAACTGGAACCTTCTGAACCAGAGCTTTTATTTTTGGGGAGGTTTTTAATGACAGCTTCAATTTCCTTAAGGGGTATAGGCCTATTTAGGTAATTAATCTGATCTTCATTTAATTTTGGTAGATGGTACCTGTCCAGAAAGCTGTCCATTTCTTCTAGGTTTTCCAATTTTGTGGAATACAGATTTTCAAAATATGACCTGAAAATTCTCTGTATTTCCTGGGGGTCTGTTGTTATGTCCCCCTTTTCATTTATGATTTTGTTGATTTGAACACTCTCTCTCTGTTTTTTGATTAGTTTGGCTAAGGGCTTATCTATCTTGCTAACTTTCTCAAAGAACCAAGTCTTAGATTCGTTGATTCTTTGTATTGTTCTTGTTTCAATTGTATTGATTTCAGCTCTAAGTATGATTATTTCCTGCCATCTACTCTTTCTAGGTGAGTTCGCTTCTAATTATTCTAAGGCTTTCAGCTGCGCTGTTAGGTCTCTAGTGTGGGATTTCTCTAGGTTTTTCATATAGGCATCTAGCGCTATGAATTTTCCTCTTAAGACTGCTTTCATTGTGTCCCACAAGTTTGGATACGTTGTAGATTCATTTTCATTGAATTCTAGGAAGACTTTGATTTCCTTCTTAATTTTTTCCTTGACCCAGAGATGGTTCAGCTGAGTGATGTTTAGTTTCCATGAGTTGGTAGGCTTTCTTTGGGATTTGATGTTGTTGAACTCTAACTTTAGACCCTGGTGTTCCGATATGTTACAAGGGATTATTTCCATTTTTTTTATCTGTTGATATTTGCTTTATGACCAGTTATGTGGTCAATTTTGGAGAAAGTTCCATGAAGAGCTGAGAAATATGTATATTCCTTTGCCTTTGGGTGGAAGCTTCTGTAGATATCTATTAAATCCATTTGCATCATAACCTCTTTTAGACTCCTTATTTCTCTGTTGAGACTTTGTCTGGTTGATCTAGCCAGGGTTGAAAGTGGGGTTTTGAAGTCTCCCACTATTAGGGAGTAAGAATTGATGTGGGATTCAAGCTTTAGCAGTGTTTCTTTTACATAAGTAGGTGCCCTTATATTAGGGGCATAAATACTCAAGATTGAAATCTCCTCTTGACCAATTTTTCCTGTGATGAATAAGTAGTGACCATCTTGGTCCCTTTTAATTGCTTTTAGCTTAAAGTCTACCTTTTTAGATATTAGGATTGCAACCCCTGCTTGTTTCTTAGGACCATTTGACTGGGAAAACTTTTCCCAACCCTTTATTCTAAGCCTGTGTCTGTATTTGCAGTTGAGGTGTGTTTCTTGTAGGCAACAGAAGAATGGCTTCTGTTGTTGTATCCATCTTGTTATTGTGTGATGTTTTATAGGAGAGTTGAGACCATTGATATTAAGGGAAATTAGTGACCATTGATTCATATTTCCTGCCATTTTTGGTGGCAACTTGTTTGTATTTTCTTTCTCTAGTGTATTCTTCTGTGGAATTATTGATTGTTTGTGATTTCGTGGGTGTATCTGGGATCCTTAGGTTGTAGTTTTCCCTCTAATACTCTCTGTAGTGCTTGATTGGTAGATAGATATTCTTTCAGTCTGACTTTGTCCTGAAATACCTCGTTTACTCCATCTATGGTAATTGATAATTTTGCAGGGTATAGTATTCTAGTTTGGCAGCCATGCTGTTTTAGCGTCTGTATAACTTCTGACCATGCCCTTCTAGGTTTCATCGTTTCCATTGAATAGTCAGGTGTTATTCTGATGGGCATGCCTTTATATGTGAGTCGGCCCTTTCCTTTTGCAGCTCTTAAAAATATTTTCTTTGTTCTGTATGTTTTGTGTCTTGATTATAATGTGGCACGCTGACTTTTTTGGGGGATCATATCTATTTGGTGTTCTGTAAGCTTCTTGTGTCTTTATAGGCATTTCCTTCTTCAAGTTAGGGAAGTTTTCTTCTATGATTTTATTGAAAACATTATCTGTGCCTTTGAGCTGGTATTCTTCTTCTTCTTCTATTCCTATTATTCTCAAATTTGGTCTTTTCATGGTGTCCCAGATTTCCTGAACATTTTGAGTTATGGCTTTTTTAGTTTTACTATTTTCTTTGACTGATATATCTATTTGAGCTACTGAGTCTTCCACTTCAGAGATTCTATCTTCCATCTCTTGAACTCTGTTTGTTATGCTTGTATCTGTGGTTCCAGCTTTTTTCTTCAGATTTTCTATTTCCATCT
>PVIH01004926.1:0-64540 GCA_004025045.1 Sigmodon hispidus | reverse complement strand
TCCTTTTTTATTGCTTCCATTTCAGCTTTTAGTTCCTGACATGTTTCTTTCATAGATTTGTTCATCTCTTCCAATATTTTGTTTGTATGTTCTTCTATTTCTTTAAGGCTCTTTTTCATATCCTCTTGGAGAGCTTCGATGATCATCAAAAAGGAGTTTTTGGTGTTGCTTCCTTCTGTTTCCTCTTCATTGCTCAGTTCAGGTCCTGTATTTGTAAGATCACCACGCTCTTCTTGAGTTACCATGTTGTTCTTTGTATTATTATGTAATTTTTTTCCAGTGACATGTGCCCATGGCTTCAGTGGTTCATGATTAGATGACTCCTGGTCAGTTGTGGCACTCGGGCTTGTGTGCCTCCTGTCACCTCTCTGGGCAGGGTGTGAGTCTGTCCTTCAGAGACCCCAGAAGTTATCTGTTTCGCTCAGTTGGAGGTCGAGGTGGGTAGCAGTGCAAATTCCCTCTGCAGCAGCTGTGGGTATGGTGACAGGCAGAATTTATCTGCGCCTGCTACAGAGTTCACTGGGACTTACTCTACAGACAGCACCTGGTCCGGAAGAGGAACCGTGCAATCGGAACCAATGGGAGCTCAACTCTCCCTCCCTGGCTGGGATATAGGTGCTTGGGCCTGGTGACCCCTCCTCACCTCTGGGCGGGGTCTGAGTCTGTACTTCAGGGACCCCTGTAGTTATCTGTTTGCTCAGTTGGAGGTCTAGGTGGGTGTGGGTAGCCATGTAAATTCTCTCAGCAGCAGCTGTGGGTATGGTAACAGGCAGACTTTATCTCTAATTAATTGATTTTTTTTTTTTTTTAGGATAAAACACTATTGGCAAATTCTTAACCAAATTAAACAAAAAAGGGAAAACCTAATTCAATGAAACTAGAAATCAAAAGGCAAACTTTATAACTATTGTGAATAGAATTCCAGGATATCATAAGGACATACATTATAAATTTGATTCAATAAATTGAAGAACCTGAAAAATCTGGTGAGTTTTTAGATAGCAAAATTAAACCTAAATTCAATGAATGATTTTAACAAATGCATACTTTGTAACCAGTTTAAAATTCTAATAAAATACTCCATACTAAAAGTAAAAAATAGCAATAAGAGAAACAAATACAAGAAAATATAGACTTACTACAGAAATTCTACTATAACTTAAAAACACTTAAACAAATACGTACAGTATAGTTCAATAAAACCTAACAAACAAACAAAGCACTTAAATGTTACAGAGCCAGTGAAACCCTGATATTAATCACAATATTTGTTTTCCTTTTTTTATTGTTTGGTGATTTACATGATACACCACATCAAACTTAGTTATTAGATCCTTCAGGTTCATACACACTCTTAGGATCTCCCCATTTAAAAAACAGCCCATTCATGCTGTACAGTTATCTACGGGGGCATAGTGAAACATCCTGTGGCCAACCACTTAAACAAAATGCGACCTACTTCAATCACACCCCTGCCAGAGACCATCAATGCAGAAGTGAAGCATTGTGTCATTTAACTATGTTCTAGCCTTGAGCTCTTATATACAATAACATATTTTTTATTCTTTCTTTCTTTTCTAAGTCCACTAATGAGTGAGTTAATCCCCTGCTTCTCTTTCTGGGTTTGTGATACATTGCTCAGGAGGATATTATCCAAATCCACTCATCTGCCTATGAATTTTAGGATATCATTTTTTCTTACTGCTTTGTAGTACTCCATTGTGTATATGTACCACAGTTTGTTAATCATTCTTCAGTTGAGGGGCATCTAGGTTGTTTCTAGGTTCTTGCTATTACAAATAATGCTGCTATGAACATAGCTGAGCTAATGCCTTTGGAGTGCTACTGTGCATCTTTAGGGTATACACCCAGAATTGGTATTGCTGGGCCCTTGGGGAGATTGATTCTCAATTTTCTGAGAAACCACCATACTGCATTCCAGAGTGGTTGAACAAGTTTACACTCCCACCAACAATGGAGGAGTGTTCCTCTTGCTCTACCACCTTTCCAGCATAGGCTGTCTTCTGTGTTTATAATTTCAGCCATCCTGACAGGTGTTAGGTGGTATCTCAAAATTGTTTTGATTTGCATTTCTCTTGTGACTAAAGAAATTGAGCACTTTTTCAAGTACCTTTCAGACACTTTTAATTCTTCTGCTGAGAATTTCCTTTTTCAGTTCTGAACCCCATTTTTTAATTGGGTTATTTAGGACTTTGGTCTCTAGTTTCCTGAGATTTCTATATATTTTAGAGATAAATACTTTGTCACTTGTAGTGTTGCTAAAAATCTTTTCCCATTCTGTAGGCTGTCTTTTAACTGTGTCCTTAACCTTACAGAAGCTTCTCAGTGTCAGTAGGTCTCACTTACTGATTGTTTTTCTTAGCGTCCATACTACTGGTATTACATTTAGAAAGTGTTCCTATGTGCCAATTTGTTGGAGGGTATTTCCTACTTACTTTTCTATCCAATTCAGTGTAGCTGGGTTTATATTGAGGTCTTTGATTCATTTGGATTTGAGTTTTGTGCATGGTGATAATTTTGGATCTATTTGTATTTTTCTACACACTACCATCCAGTTATGCCAACACCATTTGTTGAAAATACTATCATTTTTTTCATTAAATATTTTTGGCCTCTTTGTCAAAATTTAGGTGTGAATATGTGTATGGGTTAATGTCGGGGTCCTCAGTTTGACCCCATTGATCCACATGTCTGTTTTTATGTCAGTACCAAGCTATATTTTTACTGTAGTTTTGTAGTATAATTTGAAGTAAGGGATGGTGATGCCACCTGAGGTTCTTTTGTTGAGTAAAATTATTTTGGCAATCCTGGCTTTCCTGTTATTCCAAACTAAATTGAGTATTGTTCTTTCAAGGTCTGTAAAAAAATTGTGTTGGAATTTTGATGGGAATTACATTAAATCTGTAGATTGCCTTTAAGATGATTGCTATTTTCATTATGATGTTCCTTCCTATCCAGGAACTTGGGTAACTTTCCATTTTCTGATACCCTCTTCAATTTCTTTCTTCAGTAATTTAAAGTTTTTGTCAAACAGATCTGTTGTTTCTTTGGTTATAGTTACACCAAGGTATCTAATGCTATTTGCAGCTATTATAAAGGGTGATGTTTCCCTTATTTCTTTTTCAGCCCCTTTATCAAGAGTGTATAGGAGGGATACTAATTTCTTTCAGTTAATCGTGCATCTGGCTACACTGCTGAATTTTTTATCAGCTGTAGAAGTTCCCTGGTAGAATTTTGTGGGTCATTTATATATAAAATCATATCATCTGCAAATAGAGATAGTTTCACTTGTTCTTTATCAATTTGCATCTCCTTATTCTCCTTTCATTCTCTTGTTGCTTTAGCTAAATCTTTGAGAACTATGTTGATTAAATAAGGGAGAGAGGACAGCCTTGTCTAGTTCCTGATTTTGTTGATTACTTTGAGTTTTTCTCCATTTAGTTTGATGTTCACTATTGGCTTTTTGTACATCTCCTTTATTATATTTAGATATTTTTGCTGTATTCCTGATCTCCTCAATACATTTATTATGAAGGAGTGTTGGATTTTGTCAAAAGCTTTTTCAATATCTAAGGAGATGATCATGTGTTTTTTTTTTTCCTTCAGTTTGTTTATATGATGGCTGACATTTATGGTTTTCTGTATGTTGAACCATCCCTTCATTTCTGGGATGAAACCTACTTGACAGAGAGAATGACCTTTTTTATATGTTGTTAGATTCAGTTTGCCAGAATTTTGTTGAGAATTAAAATCATCAATGTTCATGAGGAAAATTGGTCTGTAATTTTCTTTGTTGCGTCTTTGAGTGGCTTGGGTATTAGGGTTATTGTGGCCTCATAAAAAGAGTTTGGCAATATTTCTTCAGTTTCTACTGTATTGAACAGTTTGATAAGTATTGGTATTAGCTCTTCTTTGAATGTCTGGTAGAATTCTACACTGAAATCATCTGGGCCTGGGCTTCTTTTTATTCAGGAGATTTTTAATGACAGCTTCAATTTCCTTTGTTGTTATGGGTCTGTTTAAGTCTTTAATCTGATCTTGATTTAATTTTGGTAAATGGTACCTGTTGAAAAAGCTGTCAATTTCTTCTAGGTTTTTTATTTTTGTGGAGTATAGATTTTCATATTATGACCTGATATTTCTTTGGATTTCCTGAGAGTCTGTTGTTATATCCGTCATTTCATTTCTGATTTTGTTGATTTGGATACTCTCTTTCTCTGCTTTTTGTTTAGTCTGGATAAGGGTTTATTTATCTTGTTGACTTTCTCAAAGAACCAACTCTTTGATTCATTGATTCTCTTTATTGTTCTTTTTGTTTCAGTTGTATTGATTCCAGCTCTAAGTTTGGTTATTTCCTGCCTTCTAGGTGAATTTGCTTCCAATTGTTCTAGGTTTTCTGCTGTGCTGATACTTCTTTTGTGTGATTTTCTCTAGTCTTTTCATGTAAGCATCAAGTGCTATGAATTTTCCTCTTAAGACTGCCTTCATTGTGTCCCAAAAGTTTGGGTATGTTGTAGATTAATTTTCATTAAATTCTAGGAAGTCTTTGATTTCTTTCTTAATTTCTTCCTTCAACCAGATGTGGTTTGGCTGAGTGATGTTTATTTTCCATGAGTTGATAGGCTTTCTGTTAATTTTGATATTGTTGAACTCTAACATTGGACTATGGTGATCTTATATGGTACAAGGAGTTATACCCATTTCTTGTACCTGTTAATATTTGCTTCATAACCTAGCATGTGGTCAATTTTAGAGAAAGTTCCATGGGATGTTGAGAAATATGTACATTCCTTTTTGTTTGGGTGGAGGTATCGGTAGATACCAAATAAGTTCATTTGGATGATAACTTCTGCTAGATTCTTTATTTCTCTGTTGAGTTTCTGTCTGGTTGACCTATCCAAGGGTGAAAGTAGGGTATTGACATCTTCCACTATTAGTGTATCAGGTTTGATATGAGGTTTAAGGTTTAGTATTGTTTCTTTTACATATGTCCTTGTGTTAAGGGCATAGATATTCATGATTGTAATTTCGTCTTGATGGATTTTTTATGAGATGAATAAGTAGTGTCCATCCTGGTCTCTTTTTACTCATTTTAGTTTAATGTTTAATTTGTTAGACATTAGAATGGTTACACCAGCTTGTTTCCTAGGGCCATTTGATTCTTCTGTGTGCTTATCAATTGTTTGTGGTTACATGGGTGTTTCTGGTTTCCTTAGGTTGAAGTTTTCCCTCTAGAGCTTTTTGTAGGGCTGGATTTATGGTTAGACATACATTAAGTCTGGTTTTCTGGTGAAATATCTTGCTTAATCCATCTATATTGTTTGATAGTTTTGCTTGGTACAGTAATGTAGGTTGGCATCTATCAACTTTTAGTGTCTGTATAATATCTGACCAGGACCTTCTTGCTCTCATTGTTTTCATTGAATAGTAGTGTGTTATTCTGATGGGTCTGCCTTTATACGTGATTTGGCCTTTTTCATTTAAAGCTTCAGTATTTTGTTTTTGTTCTGTAGGTTTAGTGGCTTGATTATTGTATGATGAGCAGACTTTTTCTGTAGGTCTAGTCTATTTGGTGTTCTGTAGGCTTCCTGTACCTTTATAGGCATTTTCTTCTTTAGGTGGGGGAAGTTTTCTTCTATGATTTTGTTGAATATATTTTCTGTGCCATTGAGATGGTATTCTTCTCTTCTTCAATTCTAGTTATTCGCATGTTTGGCCTTTTAATTGCTTCCCAACTTTCCTGGACATTTTGTGTTATGAATTTTTTGGTTTTAGTGTTTTTTTTTCTTTTATTTTTTCCTTCTTTATTTATTTTGTATTTATCAAGAAAAACAGTAAGATGAATTTAAAATGCTGATAAGTTAACAATAACTATAAAGAAGATAAAAATCATAAGCATGACTTATCAAGGGTGATAATGCAAATAAGATTGCTACACATATATTTACTTTGTGTTCAGCTTTCCCTCTGAAATGTTTTTTCCATCCCTGTATATCCTTATTCAAGGTCCCTTCCCCCTCCCACCACATCAAGTCATTTATTCTTCTCCACAACTCCCCATCCCCTCCCTGGGCAGGCAGCAGAGAGTCTTATGGTTCCACTGACCCAATAATGCATAGTTCAGTCTCCACTCCTGGCAAATAAAGTTTTGTCCCCCCTACCTCAAGAGTGAGTCAGGTGTTCCTATAGGTGGAGTGGGATCCAAAGGGTCAGTCCAGGGTGTTTCTGATCCCAAGCTGTTCAGTGGTTGTGGTTTGCAGCTTGAGCATGCTTGGCTTTTTTTCTTGTTTGTTTGTTTGTTTTGAGACCACTAATGAGTGAGTACATCCTCTGCTTATCTTTCTGAGTCTGTGATACCTTGCTCAGGAGGATATTCTCCAAATCCATCCATTTGCCTGTGAATTTTAGGATATCATTTTTTTTCTTACTGCTGAGTAGTATTCCATTGTGTAGATGTACCACAGTTTATTAATCCATTCTTCAGTTGAGAGACATCTAGGTTGTTTCCAGGTTCTTGCGATTACAAATAATGCTGCTATGAACATAGTTGAGCTAATACCTTTGGAATGTGAATGTGCCTCTTTAGGGAATACACCCAGAAGTGGTATTGCTGGGTCCTTGGGGAGACTGGTTCTCAATCTTCTGAGAAACCACCATACTGCATTCCAAAGTAGCTGAACAAGCTTACACTCCCACCAACAATGGAGGAGTGTTCCCCTTGCTCCCGATCCTCTCTAACATAGGCTGTCATCTGTGCCTTTTACCTTAGCCAATCTAACAGGTGTTAGGTGGTATCTCAAAGTTGTTTTGATTTGCATTTCTCTGATGGCTAAAGATGATGAGCACTTTTTCAGGTGCCTTTCAGCCATTTGTAGTTCCTCTGCTGAGAATTCCCTTTTTAGATTGATACCCCATTTTTTGATTGAGTTATTCAAGGTTTTGGGCGCTAGATTCTTGAGCTCTGTATATATCTTAGAGATCAGTCCTCTATCACTTGTAGGGTTGGTGCAATGAAGCAGGATACAAGATTAACTCAAAGAAATCAGTATCCCTTCTATACACTAAAGATAGAAGAGCTGAAAAAGAAATAAGCGAAACATTACTCTTCATAAAAGCTGCAAATAGTATTAAATACCTTGGAGTAACAATAACCAAAGAAGTAACAGATCTATTTGACAAAAATTTTAAATCACTGATGAAAGAAATTGAAGAGGATGTCAGAAAATGGAAAGCTCTCCCATGTTCCTGGATTGGTATGATCAACATAGTAAAAACAGCAATTCTACCAAAGGCAATCTACAGATTCAATGCACTGCCCATCAAAATCCCAACACAATATTTTTTGGATCTTGAAAGAACAATACTCAATTTCATTTAGAATAACAGGAAAGCCAGGATTACCAAAACAATTTTACTTAACAAAAGAACCTCAGGAGGTATCACCATCCCTGACTTCAAGTTATACTATAGAGCTACAGTTAAAAAAAATAAAAATAAAAATAAAAATAAAAAAACCAGACTTGTGGACCAATGGAATTGAATTGAGGATCCAGACATTAACCCAAAAACCTATGAACACCTGATCTTTGACAAAGAGGCCCAAAGCATTCAATAGAAAAAAGATAGTATATTTAACAAATATTGTTGACATAGCTGGATGGAAGTGTGTAGAAAAATGCAAATAGATCCAAGCCTGTCACCCTGCACAAAACTCAAATCCAAGTGGATCAAAGACCTCAACTTAAACCCAACCACTTTGAACTTGATAGAAAAGAAAGTCGGAAATACACTTCTACTAATTGGCACAGGTGACCACTTCCTATATATAACACCAGTGGCACAGACACTAAGACCAACAATCAATAAGTGGGATCTCCTGAAGGTAGGAAGCTTCTGCAAAGCCAAGGACACTGTCAATAGGACAAAAACGACAGCCTACAGAATGGGTTTAAGTGTTTTCTTTAACTTATGTATCTATTACCACTATTGAATCTTGCACTCCAGAGATTCTCTCTTCCAATTCTTGGATTCTGCTGGTTATGCTTGATTCTGAGGTTTCAGATCTTTTTTTCATATTTTCTATTTCCAGCTTTGTCTCAGTTTGTGTCTTTTTTTATTGCTTCTATTTCAAATTTTAATTCCTGTAAAGTTTCTTTCACCTTTTTGTTTTCTCTTTCTTGGTTTTCTTTATTTTCTTTCAGGAATTTGTTCTACTCTTCTAATTTTGTTTATATTTTCTTCTATTTCTTTAAGAGAGTTTTTTATATCATCTTTTAAGGCTTCTATTAGTTTCATAATGCTGTTTTAAAGGTCATTTCCTTGTTTTCTCCTCATTGTTATGTTTAGGTAGTGAAGCTATAGAGCTACTTGCTTCTTCTGATGGTGTCTTGTTGATCTAGTGTTGTTATGTGGATTCTTGCACTGGCATTTACCTATTGTTTCCTCAATTCACTCCTCATTATTTCTTGGTTGGATCTTAGTGGGTTGTTGGCCAGCGGGCTTTTAATCAGCTCTGTGTTCAGTGAGTCAGGCTGGTCTCTTGAGGTCACAGTGCTACTTTTGCAGCAGAATTCACCCCTTGACCTCTACCTCTTAACTGTGCACCCAGAGACTCAGCTGTTTCTGTCCAGTCACTATGTCAATGTGGTCTGGGTGGATGGAGTTCCGAAAGTGGATGCCACCGCTTGACCTCTCCCCTCTCACCTGTGCAACCAGCAAGTCTGCTGCTGCTGCTACTGCTCTACTACCTTACCGGTTGTGGTCTGGATCTTAGTTGACTGTGGACCAGGAGCAGAAGTTACCACTTTACCTCTCAACTCTCAGCTGCGCACTGAACAAGTCTGCTGCCCCCGTGCTACTACCATGCCAGCTGTGGCCTGGTTCTGAATGGACTGTGTACCTGGAGCATAGGTTAATGCTTCACCTCTCACCTCTCTCCTGTGCACCCAACAGGTCTGCTGCTCTGGCACTGCGTGGTCCGGTAATGTGTCTTTGAACTTGAGGTATGGTTCCTGTATGCAGGAAAAGGTTGGATCCTGGTATTTTAGCAATTTTGTTAGCCTTTTTGTTTTTATAAATTAATTGAATTCAATGATATTAATGACCAGTTATTGTTAATTCCTGTTATTTTTCGTGGTAGTATGTATCTGTTTTCCTTCTTTGGGATTTCCTCCTATGGAATTATCTATTGCCTGTGTTTTTTTGTAAATGTGTCTAACTTATTTAGGTTGGAATTTTTCCTTCTAGTGCTTTGTATAGTACTGTATTTGTGGATAGTTATTGTTTAAATAATATTATTTGCTCTATCTTTGGTAATTGAAAGTTTGCTGGGTATAATAGACTGGACTGTCTTTAGTAGTCTCTTATTGTGTGCATTATGTCTGTCAGGATCTTCTGGCTTTCATAGTCTGCATTGAGAAGCTGGGTGTTATTTTGCTGGGTCTGTCTTTATAAGTTACTTGACCTTTTTCCTTTGTAGCTCTTAATATTCATTTTTTAATCTGGAATTTTAGTGTTACCATTATTATGTAGCGAGGGAACATTTTTGTCTATTCTATTTGGTGTTCTATAAGCTTTTTGCAACATCATAGGTATTTATATTGAGAAAGTATTCTTCTATGATTTTGTTGAACATGTTTTCTCTGATGGTATTTTTCTCCTTCGTTGGTCTCTATTGTATATAGTTTTCTTTTTATGGTATCTGAAATTTCCTGGGTTTTCTTTGAATAATGAATCTGTTTTATCTATTGTATTTTCAGTGCCACAGATTCTTTCTTCCATCTCTCACATTCTGTTAGTTATGATTGCATCTGTAGTTCCTGTTTGTCTGCCCAGACTTTTTACTTCCAGGATTTTCTATTTTATGATTTTTGTTGTTGTTGTTTCCTTTATTTCCTCCACTTCATTCTTCAAGCTTTAACCTTTTTACTGCACCTGTTTTATTGCTTTTTCTTGGTTTTCTTTATGGGATTTATTTATTCCTTCCAATTATTTGTCTTTTTCTCAATGTATTTAAGATAATTTTACATTTCCTCTTTAAGGTCCTCTATCATCTTTATAAAATTACTTTTATCAAGCCTGTCACACTGCACAAAATTCAAATCCAACTGGATCAAAGACCTCAACATATACCCAGCCACTCTGAACTTGATAGAAAAGAAAGTGGGAAATAACCTCCAATGAATTGGTGCAGGTGACCGCTTCCTAAATATAACACCAGTGGCAAAGACACTATTTGAACAACAATCAATAAGTGGGGCCTCTGGAAACTAAGAAGCTTCTGTAAAGCCAAGGACACAGTCAATAGGAGAAAACAACAGCCTACAGAGTAGGAAAAGATTTTCACCAACCCTACAAGTGATAAAGGACTGATCTCTAAAATATATAGAGAACTCAAGAAACTAGAGCCCAAAACCTTAAATAACCCAATCAAAAATGGGGTTCAGAACTAAAAAGGAATTCTCAGCAGGATTACAAATGGCTGAAAGACACTTGAAAAAGTGCTCAACATCTTTAACCATCAGAAAAATACAAATCAAAACTTTGAGATACCACCTTACACCTATCAGATTAGCTAAGATGACAGCCTATGCTGGAGTGGTTGCAGAGCAAGGGGAACACTCTTTCATTGTTGGTGGGAGTGTAAGCTTGTTCAGCCACTCTAGAATGCAGTATGGCCGTTTTTCAGAAAACTAAGAATTAATTTTCCCAAGGATCCAGCAATACCACTGCTGGGCGCATACCCAAAAGATGCACATTCGTACACCAGAGACATTAGCTCAGCTATGTTCATAGCAGCATTATTCGTAATACCAAGAATGTGGAAACAACCTAGATGTTCCTCACCTAGATTGGATTAACAAACTGTGGTACATGTACACAATGGAGTACTACACAGCAGTAAGAAAAAATGATATCCTAAAATTTGCAGGCAAATAGACGGATTTGGAGAATATCCTACTGAGTTAGGTATCACAAACCGAGAAAGGTAAGCAGGGGATGTACTCACTCATTAGTGGACTCTAAACAAAAAAGCAAAGAGCAAAGCTTGTCCAAACTACAAACCACAAACACTGAACAGCTTGGAATCTGAAACACCTTGGACTGGCACCTTGGAAACCAGTCCCTCCAGAGGAACACCTGACCCAATCTTGATGTTGGGTTGAGGAAAGCAGATCTACCAAGAGTAGACACTGCACTAAGCCACATTGGGACCTTGGGACCTCCTGTCCTTGCTGGAGAGGAGATAAAGTGATGTGGAGAAGAGAGAGTGATTGGTAGGGTCAAGAGGGGGAAGGGAGCTTGAACAAGGATATACACGGTTTAAAAATTTGACTTTATTCACAATAATAAATAAATAAAAGAAAAAATTATTTTTAATGCCATTTTCTTCTTCTCCTTCTATACTGGGATGTTTGTGTCTTTTTATAATTGAACCAGTAGGTCTTGGTAGTACCATATTGCCCTATTATGCTTTTAAATATATTCTTGCACTGGTGTCTATCCATTATTTCCAACTGGTACATGTAGTGCTTGTGTCTCTAGAGGCTACTCTTCATTGAATTGTTGAAGATGGTGTCTGTGCTTTGGGGAGCTGCTAATTCTGTGGTGGATAGTTACATTTTGGGGAGCAGAATGGGATTTTTTAATTACAGGGTCCTATGTGGATGATTGTAGAGTGGCCTGCTCTCAGGAGCTGTGTGTGCTGAAAGATTAGTTTGGCTGTGATGGGTTGAGAAGAGAGCACTAGGGTCTAGAGACTGAGATGTCCAGAACCCTCCCTCATCTTTTGGTCCAACTGATGCAGGTGATATCTTTGTCTCAAGAGCTACTTAGAGGGAGGACAAGAACTTATAGACTGCAGTATCTGATGGGGAGGTGTACAGCCTGCCTGTGGGAATTTGGTCTTCTGTCTAGCTAATGGGGCTGCCCCAGATAGATTTTATTGCAGGGAACATGCATACAGTTCTCAAAGCATTGATATTATTTAGAAATTAGAATATGACATATAATCTTGTTATCAGCATATAAAAATACCAAAAATGAAATACATCTATATGCATTAAAATGGCTTTTAAAATATTCTATAATAATACTAAAGATAATAGTAACATGTACAGACAAATGTGTTTTGTTATGAGGTAAAATCTGTAGAAGGGTTAGACATATATTTATTATATAATGAATTAAAAATATGAGAGTTGATGTACAAAAGTTTGTATGCTTTAACATATGCACAATTTCATTTAAATCCATTCTGTCTATATGGAGTCACTGTGTAAGTCGACAGATGCAACAATCACTATATTTTTTACATCACTTTTCAAAGGCTAACATAAGAATGAGAAAGAAGAAGCAAGACCATAAAAACTGCATGACAAGTACCTTCTAAATTATGTAAACCTCATCTTATATAATAATGTCAGTAAACAAATAATCAATGGGTGAGGAAAATTAGTGGCTGTAATTATTTATTCATTTTAACATTTGTTATCAAATCTTCCTCTTGCTATTTGTGACCATTGTATGATGAAAGATCACTATAAAGAAGATGAGACAGTGTGGAGATGATGGTTAATAGTTAGGAAGGAGGCAGATATCTGGCATCCTGCTGAGGCTCACACTATTTGTCTCACCAGTGCTTTGCTATTTAGTATCTTCTTCTTAAAAAAAAAATACAGGAAGGAAGTGATCAGCTCATCTCCTTCTCCATAAGTAGACACTTTCTATACAATGGGCTGGTATTATGAAATGGTAAGTCTGCCTTGTACCCGTAGTAGCTCAATGTCCACAACTCACCCAGAATGTAACAGGTAGCCAATATCCAGTTTTTGAATGAATAGTATCTAAAAAGCTTTTTGAGAAGCTTAAGAACCTGTCACTATGATTCAAAATTCTCACTAGTCTTTTCTTCTCTATGATGATCTGCAAAAAACCAAAATGCTTGGTCTGCCAAAACTTGGAATCATAAACTAGATTATAGTATATAGTATATAGCCTCTAATGTACTGTCCTGTTACTTTCCATGTGGAGCAAATGGCTTCAAACGTACAGAGACTGATTTGTCTCTGACTCCCAAATGACAGTATAAAAGGCAGACTCTACCATGTCTGACTGAGATTTGCAAAGGAAAAACATTGTGAAACATATTGAAATTAATTTTCTTTCATTTTGGATGTATCCCTACTTTCTTTTACTAAACATACATTTCATAAAAAGAAAAGTAACACAACTTCCCAAGAAAAGAAATTTCTGTACAAATTGACATGACTAAGACATAATCAGTTGAATGGATAGTGACTGTACAAAAATAGATGCTTTCCAGAAGTTTCAGAGGTTACTTTCAGTACTCTATGACTTTATCCCCCTACTGATCAAGTCATGGCTGCAAGAAATCACTGATTCTTAAGGAACATATATACAGTTTTGAAGAATCTGTATTCGAAACTTGAAAATGTCTTGACCACACCCACACAGAACCACCATCATGTTAATAGAGACCTGTGGAGAATATCTTACCCTCAAACTAAAACAGAATCAAATTAATAGTTTTATATCTAGATCCCAAAATGACAAAGACATAGTATTAATTTATAAAATGTGAAGTAACATCCTCAGAACTTGCCATACATTGCTCATCTATGGCCTGACACAGTATTTTTAACAGTGATATGAAAAAAAAAAACATTTAAAATAGTTTGTTCTTTTGTCAACCATACAACTTTTATCTTTCTAAGTTTGAGAGAGAGAGGATATCAGAACTTAAATGTTATGTTAGTAAATCATTAAAGGGAATTTTTGAAGAATTTCAATCACTTTTCAATATCGTATAGAATCTTTGACTGTAGAGGCCCAATGAGGGTATGTGTTCACAATATTCATGTCTGTCATGGTGTGTGATTTTGATTTTACTCAGCAAAATCATCTGCCTCAAAGCAAGGAACAAAAAGAATATATAACCTGGTTAGTAGAGGATTTAGTAGGTAGAAGTGTTTGCTTTGCTAACGTGAAGATCATAGTTCAAATCCTCAGCTTCCACTTCGAAAGTTGGAAATGGCCACACACACTTGTAGCCACAGTATTTTTGCTTGGTGAAGAAGGAGTTTTCTGGGCTTATTGATCCTCTGTTGAGATTCAGCTTTAATGAAAGATATTGTGATACAAGATAAGACAAAGAGTAAAGAAGCATAACACTCAGCTTGTTCTTCTCATTCTCACATATGTATTTGTGCACACACTTACACATACATGTGCACATATACCACATACCAAATGCAATGACAAAGAAGCTCCAAAGACATACATCATAGGTGATGGCACAATTGTATTTCTATTTTCATCATTTACTTTTGTTCAATAGAAATGTAAAAGGTAACAGAAACAACAACAAAAAAGTATGCTTTTATATGTTTAGTCTGATTATTCTTGGTCAGCTGAAGTTTTGGGACCTTCATTTTTTTTTCTATGACATATAAATGAGCATACTCAACTCATATGCATTAAGTGCACATCAATTATGTAACCTGAGAAAGGTCTGACATTTAAATTGATCTCACACTAATTCTTCATTTTCACTAGAAATTCCTTAGACTCACAGATCACTGGCTATGTCATTTCTCAGTGACATAATGATGACTATCAAACAGTTAAGCAAAAGAGATGTGATTTCTTATTTCAACAATGGCCATACTTACTCATTTTACTGCACATGATTTCAAAAAACTAAAATTTGGGGCTGGAAAGCAGCTCAGTGGTACAGAATGTATATTACTCTTGTAGAGATCCTGACTTTGATTCCTATTACCTACATCAGGCAGATAAAATCCACCAATAACGCCCGATCCAGTAGATCTGCGACATTTCTCTTGTCTTTACAACCCTTACACTCACATGGATATACCCACACATAGACACAAATTACACATATAACTTTTAAAATAAAAGAAAAATAAAATTTTTGAAATCTTGACTTTTTCTTGTGACTGGCCTCCATTCTTTTGAGTTTCCATTTAATATCTCATTGAGAGTATACAGAGATACCCCTTTGACTATCTTTACTTTGTCCAGTAAACCCAACTGCCTAACAGTTATAGGCATAAATTTGTCTTTTGTTCTATAATGCATATTTTAATTTCAGTATGAACTATTACAATTTGGAGTTTCCCCTTTGTGAATCTGATAACTGCTTGCTGATGTTTCTTTGCTCATTTTGTTTTAGGCTATATGCATACAAATTCTGAAATTATATATGAAGAAGCAAAGCACTTGCTTTTTGTGGTACAATTTATACACTTTTATAATTAATACATAACTGAGTTGTAGAAAATATATAGGTGGTACTTTGGGAGAGATATATAGTAAAGAATTAAAAGTGTTGTCTTTATTTAGGTTAAAAAAAATAAATTAAGGCCAAAGTTTGTTTTTTTTTTTTTTCTCAGATATTTTCTTTTCAAAAATATAGACACAATCTCTCATTCCATCACTTTCATGGTGCTTAAAAAACCCTCACTGCTTCCCAAACACACAAGGTCCACAGTCAGTCAAGTTCTGTGTGTAATTCCAGTCTCATATTAAAGTGAATATTCTCTCCTGATGCTCCCCTTACGATGGATGATCTCAAAACCTGATGGTCAGGAATCACAGGGGTCTTGGCCTACAGCTCCAGCCCCTCAACTTTTTCTTCTTTACCTTTCTTCTTTCTTTATACTTTCTCCTTCATCTATGATAAGGTAGAAAGTAAGAAGCTGAAATGAGCTAGAAGAATGTCAATGGCCTCAGTTTAGTTATCCTTATAAGGTATACCATGAGGGTTGGGGAAACCTGTTCTATATCTTCACATGGCATCCTCAGACAACTCTTTCCCAAGTTTGTGAATCCATTTTACATCTTTTGTGGCTAAAATCCCCATGTCCAAGAGACTACTTCAGAAGTAATGGATCCTGAGAAGATGGCCCTAGTATACCGATAGCATATCCATGGACAAGGACAACTGGTATTAAAATTTTACACCATTCCCTGAGCCCTCTTTTCTTCATTCTCATTCAATCCAGATTTTTTCTGTATAGTTCTCAAAAGACCCAGAATATCCCATAAAGTAAAAATAATAATGGCTTCCCTAGCCAGGATCCATGATACCTAATTCTTTTTAATACTTTACCACCTTAGTTCCAATAGGGTTATATATGTAGCCTCTTCTATTGTGTTGACTAAAGGACAGACAGAAGAAACACTGTTCTTTACTTATTAATCCTCTAAAATATTATCATGTTGGTCTCTGGGTCATGATGGCTAAAAAAGAATATAAAAGAAAGAGTGATAGGAGATAGGTATAGAATGCATGGATTTCTCACCCCTCAATTTGTGGCAAAATGGATCAGTGTCTCTCTTTTCTCATCCTCAACTCTTTGAGGACTCTTGTCAATGTTAGAGCAATTGAGTCATATCTAGCTCCTTGACAATCATGAAATAAAAATGGTGATCACAAATATTATATATTAGTATACACACCCATATTATTATGTCTCTGTACTTGTATGCATAATTTATATGTTTATTTATACATCTCATTAATAGGTAAGTGTCCTCTGTTGAACAGAGATACTCTCCAGTGTGAAGGGTTAATGAAATCAAAGTCATAGGTTAGTATTTAGTATTTATAGAACACCACATTTGCAAAGTACTCTAAAACAAATCAGCCTTTAATCCTCACAACAGATTTTGCAGAGATGATCTACTATCAGCCCCCTTACAAATGACAAAATGGGGACCTGCAATGTTCCTGACATACTTCATGGCTGATTGGTGGCAACTGGTGATTAAAACACAAAGTCTTGACTTAGAGTAGTGTGTCTCATAAGTTGGTCTTAAAGGAAAGGATTTCTTACTAACCCCATGAATCACAAGGCGGGGGGGCCTACATTGACAGGGGTTTCACCAGCCTGTCTCCAGTTTATCCCTATAATGGCTTAAATCGTCTCAGGCCTGCTGAACATTTTTCAGCAACACAATGAAATATTTTAAGTGCTAAGTTGATCCCATAACTGGTATGTCTCATTGACTGCAAGTGTTTGGAATTTGTTAATTTCTGACAAAAAATTTATATGATGGTACTCCAGCCTCCATAGGTAGATGAATAGATCTAGTCAGAAATGACAAGGATACAAGTAACAAATTTGCCAGTGTCATGGAGGTAAGGTACAATTTGCTAGTTATTGCACTGAAGGACCAACTCTGCAAAGTTCTAGAGCTAAGGAATTCATCTTCTCACTTGAACACAGTGCACATAGATATCTGTTTTAGTTACAAACTTGAGAACACCATAGTAACCAATTAGTATTTATGTTGCTATGTCAGAATGCAAAGAAAAAGGTGAGCAAGATGGGCTTACTCATTTTTATGCCATCTTGGTGTAGAAAAGATAAAATGCTGATTCTAGTTACCAAATTTCCATTGACTTCTATCACCCTAATTTATATTCAAATCTGTCTTTTGTACAAGAAAAACCCTTGAAAGCAAAGTATTCCTATGTAGTTAGAGTATGCTCTACAGTTGTTAATAGTGTCAAATGGAAGTGAGAAGAGATTACTGATTGTATTTCTTGTATGCTGCTTGCCAACAGCATCTTTGTACCCAAACATCAGTGGATTTTAAATCTAAACTTCTGTATAAACCTTCTAATGTATTTATCTCATACCTGTTTCTTACATTTTATATCAAAGAAATAAACTGTGTCATGATAATTCTTATTGATATTTTGTTTGTATTTTAACCTCATTCCTATAATTTTAAGCATCCTACAAAAGAAAATAGCATTTCCTCATGTGAAGAAAATTAGCAGCCTTAGGTTAAAGCCTGTTTCCAAAGAAGCCACAGTAACAGAGATAACAGAGAATGGCTGAAAAGGGCCTTTTCCCTGTGAATCACTAACTCTGAGGCTTTAGATTAGAACCAGAAGATGCTCTTCACAGTCAGGGTAAACTACTTGAGATGGGATTTTGGTAACTGTTCAATAAAATGTAGTTCTCTTTACAAACAAAATTTAAATAGTAGCAATGATATTTTGAAAAATATTGTCTTCAAATGTCCATGTCACATGCATTTTTTTGCAGATTCTTTATATTCAGTTGTTTACTTTCTATAAAGCTCTTGAAATACTCTCAATACAGAATAAAGTGCGACATGAGAAGTGATGCCTAAACTCTTGCAGAAGGAAGGTGCTGCCTCTAAGATCACACAACTGTGTGGCATCCAGAACTTACTGCAAAACCAGTCACCAATGGGATTTAAGAAAATCTCCTCCAAGCTGCACAAGTTCTCCCAAGTTCATCTTGAAACAGTTCAACACCCTTTGAAATTAATGAAATCCACTAAAAGACTCAATCTGAACAGCTAAGTGTCTATGTAGTTTGGATAAATTGAGTAAAGAATGAAAATTTCCCTTCCATTCAATTTGTTTCAGCCTGTTTTAATGACAAATAAATGGTAAAAGGCCTGTTTTTTAGACCAGAGAGGAAACAGAACAATCTTCTTCATCTGGTCTGTTTGACTTCAGTCTCTTTATGACAAATCAAGTACAATAATTAGTAAAATGAATTGAAAACCTCCTTAAGGAGACCACAGTGAAAGTCCTAGGTGTTTCTACGAGCATCCCCAGCAAGGACCACAGCACCACCTATGCCTTATACTGCTTCCTTGACATTCTCAAGCAGCTGAGACTCAGCCTTTCCTGTGGACAGATCTTTGTTTGGACTTACTCTGTCACTATCTCTAGATCCACACCTTTGCATCCACTCTGTGTCATCTCCACTAGTCTGTCTAAGATAGCCTGTATGTAAATATCAGCTTATGGTTATTTATTGCATGATAACCATTGCCAAAACAATACTAGTAATAAGCCTACCCACAACAAGCTAAGCATAAATGACAGACATCCATATATAGTAGTATTATGCTGATAAATTTCCTAATCAGTTTCTTTTGTTTTACTTTTCTTCCCACATACAGAGACACTTAGAAGTTTTCATCTTCAATATATTGACACTTTGATTTTCTTTTCTCATCAGATAGTTATTTTCAAAGATTACAAAATTACAGTGTTGGTCCATAATAGCTTTATTATAGGGCATATTATGAACTAGTTTCATTGCAGTGTTTTACACAATTTCAGAGGAAATCTAAAATTTTTAAATGTTAGGATTTTATGATTTTTTTTTGGTAGTAATCAATCATGCCATAAAAACTTGGTTTTTATTCCTTAGGTCAAGTAGTTCAATTCTACAACTCTTTACTCTAAAATCCCCAGTGAGAAAAATGTAATGAAAGAATGTAAAGATATTTAGAGAAGAATGGAAGTCATTATCTGAATACAAAAATTCTTCCATACCTATTATAAAATTAAACCCAACCAAATTAACTAAGAATAATAAAAGTAACACTTACACTTTGATACCAGAAGTGTACAGTGCTATACTCATGACATATGAGAATTGCACAGTCCCAATTTAGAAACTGAAAAATCAATTTAGGTGTGAGCTCCAAAAGGAAAAATGGTCTTAAAAGATGAACATCCCCTACTAAAGATAACTTAACAAGTACAATGTATCTGTAAAGACTGCAGAACAAGGGAGTGTGAGCATTAAGTACATACAAGCTCCAAGGTGGGAAAACCATTTTAGTTGGGGAGTCTTCAATCCACTGATCCTTTACAAGCATTTTTCAAAATTAGACCATGTACTCCCTCCAGGAGAACTTTGTGGAAGAAATTCAGGATTACAGTTTAGATTCTTGAAACACACATTGTACATACTGGTAGCTTGGAAATTATCACAGAGTTCCTTGTACAGTTGCTTAGGTTTGAGAAAGCATGAATAATAAAAATAATGAGATAATATGAGCTACAACTTATAAAATCAACATATGCAAAGGTTGTACATACTTGAACAATTTAAATATTTTGAAAGTAGAATGTGGTTTTTGTAGCTAAAGTTTGTTTAAAGAGGAAACATAAAACTAATGTGAAAATGCCTTAACATATTTTTATCGTAGCAAATTTGAGTTCAAACTTGTGTGATTTGTGCATTACATCATGTATTTCTTGTTATTGTTTTGAGACAATAACAAGACATAGAAACTTGTAAAAGTTTCTATGGGACTGAGGATGACTTGTGATTCTCTGGGATCTCAGAATTGCAGAATCACCTGTAATTCTCAATTAAGAACCTTCAATTTTCGGGGACTTACATTACAGATGTGGACCATCATTCTCAGTTTATGTGGTGCTGGTTCATGAACTGAACCACTGGTTAATGACTGCTAGGAAAGCACTGAGCAATATCTCTAACTTTGGTGTCTGTATCCACCACAGACCTATGGTACTTCCAGAAGCAGATCATAAGTTATGTCATGATAATAGCAATGCCTCTGTGTCTTAATAACTGTCCCCATGAGAGAATTTGAATCTTACAAATAATACCTTTGGTAGTTACTCTGTCATTAGTAAGCTATTTTTTCCTTCTTGGAAATTTAAGGTATTATTAGCAACATTTTGAAGCAATCCTTTTAACATATCTAAGGTGGCTATAGCTTTCTTAAATTTTAGCCAGCATATCAAAAATTAATACCTTTAGCTAAATGATTTGCTAAATAGTGCTAAATAAATATAGCTAAATAGTGACGTTTCTGGACTACCTTACTCAAGCCATGTTACCTCAGGGGAAGGTATTTACAGAGTCTAAATTTCAGGTTTCCACCTATGAAAGAGGAAGAATATCAACAGCTGTTTAACTATGTTTCTGTAAAGTTTAACTAAGAAAATGTATATCTACTACCTAGATTATAAGTGACTGAAGTATCAGCTATTATCACTCTTCTCTGGCCTACAGAGATATTAGAATTCTTTCCGTAATGAAGGTATTCAAAGATTGGACTTTATTTATATTTTTACTAGTGTTTTGTGTAGAATTAATCACCTGCAGTGTCAAGACAGCAGGATTCAAGACAGAAAAAGCCAGAGACAGAAAAAGAAACAAAATTTAATAAGCAGCACTGAACTATATCTCAGAGTCCATGCCTGGGGTCAATTCCCACCCTTGGTGAATCTGACATGGTTTGAAGATGAAAACACATTCTTTGTTTTCTGAAATCCCCAAGGACATTTGAGTTTGAAGTTCCTTTTAAAGTTGTTCTGAATGCATTGTAGAAAGGATGTGTGTGTGTGTGTGTGTGTGTGTGTGTGTGTGTGTACCTTTTCTCCTTCCTAGAAACTTAAAGCAAAGTTTAGCGCCTTTCTCCTTTTATTTACTTATTTCTTCTGAATTTGTTTTGAAACCTTCTGCGCTATTTTAGATGTGACAACAGGCAAGTTGGCTGCCATTTTGGTGGCCTTGTCAATCTGCAGACACATGTTTTTTGACATGAGAAACTTTAAAATGGAAATTCAAGATGTGCTCAACGTACGATCTTCTCAAAGTAGTATTTTTAATCCATGCTAAAAATGAAGTTCAATAAAAGGACTAAAAATGTATCAAATTAATGTTCTAATACTAAATAAAAAGCTCAAATAGCAGATTGAGGAGTACAGCTTTCTTTAATGAACAGAGACAGATATATTTACCTTACGGTTACCAATTAATCAGCCAATCAATCACATATAAAATTCTCCATTGAAAACCAACTGAGTTCATAGTCATGGACATTGCTATATGAGAAACAGAAGGGAAAAAGGCTAATAATATTGATCAACTTGTAGCAGAAACATAATGAACAGCAGAGTTCTTGAGTCTATGCTAGTTGACTCAAGATAAGCCATAGGATCGGGAAGGCTATTTCTCAGGTCCTCCTCAGAGCAGAAGAAGAAAGACTTCAAATCTCTTTCTGTACATTTCCTTCCATGTTTGATAATTCATAAAGAACAGCCATTATGTACAGAGGATCCAGGACCCTAGCTGGCACCTCAACAGTCTTTCACCATCGCACTTTGTCCTTTCTGACTCTGATGAAAAGCTGTGAACATGTGCTCCTAGCTAGCATTTTATTAATAGTTCACCTCAGCCTTTCAACACTATACTCTTCATATGATCAAAGGCTATGAGCAATGCCCTCTCCTGTATCCTTCTCTGGCCAGATATAAGCCCCACTCTTCAGCATTTGTCATGGATTCTAGCTTTTTTTTACTATCATATTCTCTTTCTCCTTGCTTTCCTCATGACTTGTTTTATACATATTACATTTATGGTTCCACTTTTTATGTTCCCTATAACCTTATCTACTAAGCTTGCAATCATCAACTTTTGCCTTTTTCCCTCTTCTAGTTTTCCCACATACTATTGTTAAACTATCGATAGAAACTGTTAAGATATACGACTTTAACCTATATCCAAATCCTCCCCAGTTCTCTCCTCATGTCCATTTCCTGTGTTATGAACCACTATAGCATCCTCCTCACAGGTATCTCTCTCTTGGAATACTATAGCAGAACCCAGTACATAGTATCCAATCTATTTGTACAGCACAACTCAGATATCATTTTTTAAGTACAAAATATTTATGCCACACTTTTCTGAGAGTCTTTAGTGGTACCCAGAGTATATTTTGGAAAAATATAGTGACTGTATTCTTTGCCCCTGCTGCCTTCCAGCTTCATTTTTCATCTTATCTTCACCATGTGGGCCATTTTCAGGCAATACTAAATCTCCTCACACTGCCTAGAGATAGCAGATCCTTTCCTCATTCTTTGCTCACTTGCATTCTGTTTCTCTGTCTAGAAATGTGTCCCTGAATCCTGTGTTCTACGTCTCCTTGGGATTAACTATCTTTTACAAGGCTGTAAGTAGGAGGCTTCACCTTTATTGCCTATGCTCAGGTATGTACATGTCCTTCCTGAATGCACCGACACTATTCTAGGCACCCATTTCCAACACTCATACTCTTTTCCCATGAGCCATGATTAAGTTATGCTCTCCTCTGTAACATGGTGATGTTGTAGTTGATGACACCCATGAGAAAATAATTCATAAAGTCTGGGTAATAATTTTGGAAGTTTCCTCCTCATCAGATGTGTAACGTTCTGCAAGATACACACCCCAGTAAACTCACTTTCTCATTTTAAATAAACTGTGTGCACTGCAGTTTGTTAACTCTTCTTATTCTTTCTTATTAATCTTGCAAAATTTATAAACTATTTTCCAATCATACCACTTAATTTAATTATGCCTAAATAAAGGTATACATTTTAAAATTAGAGATAAAAAAGGAGTTTACCAAATTAAAGCTACAGTGCCCTGGGGTAGATTCAGTGATGAGAAAAATAAAAATACTAATATGTAGATCTTGATTTTGCCGTGAGTGAAAGCGTACAGTCAAAGTTGATAGCTGTAATGGTTTTATAAATAGCTAAACCAGGCCTGTATGCCAGACAATGGGACTAAATCTGGCCAGGGTCCAAAATACATCAATTAACATAAAAGTAATGAAGTAGCTTGTAGTCTATTGAAAGAAAAGATTTGACTTAAAGGTTTAACATAAAACTCAGGTCCTTAAGCTGACAAGCATTTACCTATCAAGAAACTCAGCTATAGAGAATGAATTGTGCCTGTGGACTCGGAGTGTGACAGCTTTGCTATAATAATAACAACCGTGGCAGAAAAGGAAAAGACAGATGGACCCAACTTCTCAGGCTTTTACCATCACTCCTCCTGATTCCTCTTGCTTATTTTGAGCATCGACAAAACAGCGTATCGGTTATCATAGATCTTTGCATAGCATTGATTCAAGTGTGTGTTGAAACAAACCTTCTGCTGTGTAGTCACCTGTGTCCCCAGCTCATACCTTCCTCCTCTTCCCTGCCTTCGATCTTGCATATCTCCAAGATGAACATTTATCTTACTTTGCATCCTCAATTCCTCTCCCCTTGTCAGTCTAGCAGGTGTTCTTTTGAGATTGCTTTCGTTCTTCATTATTCATTTCAGGCCCTTTCTACTTTTGTGTCCATTTTTATGCTTCCCTTCTCCTGATATGCACCTCAGGCGTCAAGCCTCTCCATTTCTCAGAAATGTTTGGTATTATTTTTCCACGGTTATTTCTCCAGCTAGACTAGGCCTTAGAAAATACACCTGCTCAGCTTTTCCTTCTTTTGAAGAGCAGGGTTTTTCTCTATGCTTAGAAGTAGAAAATTAGGACTTTTAAGTATTATTTTATTTTTTCTTTTGTTTGTTTTTTGTTTTGTTTTTACACTTGCTCCAAGCCAAGTAAAGCCACCTTTCCTTGATGGTCACCTTAGGACTTAACTGGTACCATTGCCTTTTATTTTTCAGCAATAAGTTCAATTAAAATGTTTTTGAAACTCAGCATCTTTGATCTTGTAACCAAAAATTTAGAAATTCTTATCCCCTAGGCTTGGTTTGCTGTGACTACTTACTGGTATGTTGAGTCCCACAGAAGAATTTAAGTAAGTATGTAAATTTAGTTTCTCATACATCTTAAGTAGGTTGTCATGGAGATGGCATGACAGATCCTTTTTACTTCCAAAGTGATGCAAAGCCCCCCAGCAGGTTTCCTGTCATTGTATCAATAACTTTCATGCATGGAAGGCATGTCCTATGCAGACATGAGACAAAACTGTGTCCTTTGCATAGGCAGGATGGGATCAAGCCCTTCAAGTCTGTGACCTGTTCTATATTCAGCTATCCTTTAGACAGTAAATAACAACACATATTGCTCATAGAACTTACATATATTGTACCTCACAGTGCCCATGAAATATAGAAGATACTTCTTTCCAAAGAAAACCTGCCTGAGAAGTTAGAGAAAATAATCAATACTCCTTTATCACCCAAACATTTGTACTTTAGATATATTTTTGTATTTACATGTTATTTTAAAGCTCTGGATATTATAGCTTGTGCTGTTCAGATTTTCCATTTTGTCATTATAGATTTTTGAAAATCATCACTATGTTCTTGCTAAAAATCAGGACAAATTATCTGTCTCTCTACCTTATGGAAATATACCTTTAAAATATGTGATATATATGAGTGTATATATATATATATATACATACATATATGTGTTTGTGTGACACATACACATATTTATGATATATATGTACATCACATATCTGTATTTGCATATATATGCATATGAGATGTGTGTGTATACAGATTATATTATGTTATGTGGCATTTGTAGAAAACATACTTGTAACAAATAATGCAGAGGGGTGGAAATAGGCTCAGAAAGGTAGAAACATGAATGGATTCCTGAACATTATATAGATAGCAGTCTGTCCCTTGCATATTTCTCAAATGTCTGTATTTCAAATTCTAATTGCAATGTTTATTGTTCTGTTTGACCCAATACTGTAATAGTGCCCTCATCTTATAAACTCTATTTCATAACTCTTTTTATAAATGTATGCAGTAGCACGACCTGACTGACAACAAAATTCTCTCTATTTTAAACTAAATATTTCCTATTATTTTTTTCTTCTGTAGGTGTAAGTAAATGTTCTAGGGGTAGAGTGAAATGAGTTTGTACATAGTCTGCTTCTGAGATGAGCTTTTCATCATTCAGGATTTCTGCCTGATATGTACAATATCACCTCCATCCCAGACACTTCCTATTTCTTCATATTGCTATTAATAATTGATTCTGTTGATGTACAAAAATAGGATTTCAAGTTGTATCTTTCTTCCTAGCCAATATCTCGGCCAGTTCAGCTCAGAGCTCGGGGTTCTCGATGAGGTTCTTTGCTTTGCAGCTACTATACAACACTTCTAAAGGCTTCTTCCCACTTTCTTGGACATTAGCACATGGATGTTTAACTTGTTTTTGTTATTGAGATAAGGTATCACTTTATAGGTTAGATAGACTTGACTCCTAAAGTTATTCTTGTCTCAGCCTTTCAAGAGCTAGGATGTCAGGTAGGTGTCATCACACCTGGGTATGTCACAGAGCCTGTCTTGAATTAGTCAATTCAACAGTCTTTTCATGCTGACATTATTCAGTTGAATACTAATTTTTTAAAACAAAAATACATGAGATGTTTGAAGAAAAGTCATTTTGCTATTACAGATGGTTCTGAGTGTAATGATGTATTGCATATTTAATAAAAATAGCCTGAACTATCAGAGGACAGAGCCAAGCCAGGAAGGTGAGGGAGTGGTGACCCTTTAATCCTTGCACTCTGGAGGCAGAGATCATTCTAGGTCTTTGTGAGTTCAAGGCCAAACAGAGCCAGGTGGTGGTGGCACACACTGTTAATCCTAGCAATAGGAAAGGTTAAAGCAGGAATAGAGAAAGCTGGCAGGGGAAAAGAAGGTAGGAGAGAGGAGACAGTAGTTCTTCCCTTTGTCTTCCTTCCCTTTCAGATGAGGACTGAGAGGTATTCTGAGAACTCCTGGAGACAGGACCTACCCTATTAGGCCTGAGTTACTGGCTGGGTGAGAACTGGATGTGGCTTGTTTCTCTATCTCTCTAATATTTCACCTTTCCCCCAGTGTCTGGCTCTGTGTTTTTAGTAATAAGACCACATATAATTCATGCAATGTCTGAGTCCATACTTCTGTGAATTGTTGACAGGACATTTTTGTCAGTTGATCCTTCTCTTTGCATGTTCATCTATGCATCTTTAAGGACTACAGAGTGAAGAGCCTTACAACTTTGTTCTACACCACGTCTATTTTCTATCAGATTTTTTCTCAGGAAGTGTTACCTAAAACACAGGTTCTGAGAAGTTGGTGACGACACATGGGTCTAGAAAAGCCTTTACTTAGTTGAAACTTTCAGTCCCTGATAATGCTGTTTCAGAAGTGGGATTCTTCCTTCGAAAGACAGAGGTGCCTTGCTTTCTACAAGCAGAAAGGGTGCTTGGCAGGGAAGCAGATGGATGGACAGCAAGCACAGGGCAGCTCTTCAGTTGTTTCCTTAACCTGCATGAGGCATAGAACTAGCCATAGAAGGAGATATTGCCCTTAATGACAGTAGAGTCAGCTGTTTGGACTTCTTTCACAGCATTTTGTTCCATAAAAAAAAGTGTAATAATATTTTCACATATATATTATGTATGTTTAGACATAAAGAACCAACTCTTACACATGCATGCATACACGCACACACACACACACACACACATATACATACACAGAAGGGCTCAGAGTTTGACTAGTGAATAAGAGACCTCCCTGCCTACACATGAATGCCTAAGTCCAAAACTCCAGAATACACTGAAAAATAAAAGAGAACCCAACTCCCTCTACAATCCACTAGACATGATTGTGCCTGTAACTTCAGTGCTTTGGAAAGTGCAAAGTTAGTGATAAATTTTTGGGCTACTGAACATCATCTCATCTCCAGGTACAATAAAAAACCCTTTCTTAAGGAAATAGACAGAGAACCATAGAATTAGACACTTGCTATATTTTTCTGGATTCTGTGCATGTACATAAGTACATACACTAGCATACAAACTTGTATGCAGATCCTCTACATATGTGCATACAGTTATACACAACAAAGCAAACATTATAGAATTCCATATATATGCATACACAGATGCATAAACACATGTTACACACACACAGACTCACACACACACACACACACTCAACAGGGCTAGGAGGATCACTTAGTGTGGAAATGCTTGTCTTACAAATATAAGGGCCTGAGTTCTAAGTGCTGGTTCCTAGAACCCAATGCTGTGACCAGAAATAGCTAGAATCTAGGGTCTTTCAGGCCAGCCAGTCTAGTCAAAACAATTTATATGATCTTCACACAATACAAGAATGCATGAGTGCACCCATATACACATGAACATGCACACATTATATATAGATTTATTTAAATTACATAGATTTATTGAACATATATTATCTATATGTATATATTCAACAAAATATTTCAAATAGAAGAAACTTTTAACCACCCTACTGAGAGCCAATTTGTGATCACTTTGTTTGAAAAGACTGATTACTGGAGAATATTACACAAATTTCAGTAAAATTGACTAATTTATATTTTCCTGAAATAAATAGTTTCTATCATCATAACATTAATGCAAGTGTCATTTCACTTTTCAATATTGCTGAATAACAAAAATCCACTATTAAATAGCACCCAAAATCTGCCCACTTCTTACCAACAAGGATGTTCCTCCCTGCAGTTTCCTCTTGCCAGGCAGTTGGAAACAGGTTATTGCTAAGTGCACATTGTTTTTAAGATCTTAAGTTTTACACATTTATCATCTCTGCAAATATATAGAAGAGACAAAATAACACAGAATTATATTGTCAACACACATATGTATTTTTTACATTGCAAGAGAATTGACTATCTAACCAATAGTATAAAGGATAGTTACTTAAAATTCTAACTTATTGTTCTTTAGTTTTTGCAATTTCATTTAAGATGTTATTTTTATGTAGTCATTGATATTGTAACTATTTACTGTATATTATTTTATTTGAGATTATTTATCACATTTATTTTAATATTACTATTTATATTATTTTTAAGATTAACTTTAACAACTCTTTGCATATATTCATATCCATTATTTTCTCATTTAAATTATTATGCACATTTTCCAAGTACATATATGTTGTTGAAAACTTCTTTAGTGTTCTTTGCCAACATGTTGTTTCCAACATTTATACATGTTGTTGCCTCTTTTTTTGAAAGGACAGCAATCTTTGCCTTATACATTAAATCAAAAATAGAACTCATCCGAGTAATAATTAAAAGTGCACATTTTCATTTGCAAGATATAAAACTGTGTGCTCCCTCTCAAAATAATTTTGATTCTGTAAGAATGTGTTCTACACAGAGAAATTAAAATAGAAAATTCTTGCCATAAAAGCCTGGGTTGATCCATCAACAAAAACCTCAGCTTTGTTAGTGGCTGGAGTGAGGAGGGGGTTGAGTGGGAGTGAATTTGGTGACTGGCATGAACATAACTAGCACACTTCAAAATTAATATATTCAGGGTTGGCCTCCCCCCAGGGTTGACTGTAAACAGTACTGCATCCCTGCAGGCAACTGATTTTGCCACAAAACCATGGATTAGTCAGAATTCAATTACTGTTTACAAAGGTTATGTGGTGAATAACACAGTGAATGCTGCTAAATTGTGTTGTCCTCAATTCAGAAGAATACAAAAGTTGCAGGTAAATAGGCTTCTGAGGTAAACACTTCACCAAGACTGTGCACCGTGCCCTCAGAAGACTGAAAGGCAAACGTTCCCTAAGGACATGGAAACGTTTTGCTCTCTGAATTCTGTTAGTCTTGTTCGTATTTGATTTTAGTCTTATAAATTAAGGAAAATAATAATAAGTTCAGACTTCTCTTATTTAAATCTCTATTTAGATAAGTTGTTCACCCTGCATGAACTTTTCCCAACTCTGTTTCCTAAGAATAGAAAGCTAACAAGCAAGGGAGTAGTAGTTCATGATTCCCATGTATGCATACTTAGAAAATTACTCTATTTCCTAAAGAACAAAACACAGGTGGTTTTGTCTTGGAAACATACTATTACCAAACTTTTGGGAGCAATTACTGTTTTATGTCATAATAAATCACCAAAAATGTAAATAATGTTAACAAATTCATCTTGTAAAATGACTGTACCTTTAAAGCAATCATCTTCAGAGACTAAGTAGTAAATTTTTAATATTTTATGTCTCACAACATTTAAGTAAATTAGGAAGAACTATTAGAAGGAAAATATAAGAAAGTACATTGTAGAGGCATGGATGAGTCCTAGAAGAACATATCAGATATCTTTCCTCACTTCTGTGTGTGTTCCATGTTTTTTGGTGTTTTGTTCTTGCTTGTTTTTTAGATAGGTCCTCTCACTTGTCTGAGCTATTGTAATGGCTAGCAAGCCTCAGTGAGAAAACTACTTAGATGTATCTAGCTCTGGATTCATAGGTGTAGGCTGTCAGTTTTGATTTTCTTTGTTTTTCCATTTTTTTCTACTTTTAAGATTATATATAATTATATCATTATTCCAGTCTCTTTTCTGTTTCCAAACTCTCGTAATATACTTCTCTTGCTAGCTTTAAAATTTATGTCATATTTTTTCATTCATTTTTTACATGCATTAATGCACACATGTTATACATTAGAATATAGATATATTATAATGTAGATAAATAAATATATACATATATACATATTCCTCAACATAACATTCTTAGTATATTTGATGTTACTGATATTTGTGTTTTCAGGGCTAAACATTGTGACTGGGTAACCAATTGGTGGATCTTCCATGGGAAATATTATTTTTCTCCCTCTCTGCATTGCTCAGCGGTCTTCATTTCTTTGTCCAGGGTTATGGCCCCAGGGTCTTTCCCTAATTCATATTAGCATGTTTATCATTACTGCCTCCATTCTGCTAAAGTTTCTTCTGTCATTTGGGTAAGATTTTATCGAAACAGATTCTGACATTACTAAGAGACACAATCATCCAGCAAACCTTCTGGTCCTAAGGCTCCTTGAATGTTCTGCAGATGCAGCCCATTTTGTGGCTGGGTTACATTACTCTACACTTTGATTGGTAGAGTTGAACTCAGGTCCTTTGTAAGAAACTTCATCAACTAAGGTCTCCGTATATTTCCCATTTCTTGAAAATGAGTTTCCAATAATTTTTGAAAGGATAAAATAAAAAATAATTTATTTAGCTGATAATTAACTACAAAGAGAGGAGAAGCAGAATTTTATCTAAGCTTTTGGTTATTAATAACTTGTGACATCAGAATCACCTTTTGGACTTATTGAGACTGATGCAAAGACCTCTTTGAGGAAAAGCAAATCAACTTACAACATTTTAGATGGACCCATTCCCTTTTTGCCACTTTCCTATCTCTGAGAACACAAATTAAAAGGAAACATCAGGTTAACAGAATCACAAGAACGTTTTTTAATAAGTGTCATCAAGGATATCAGGTTAGTAAATCTAGGTCCTAGTACATTTTTTCAAAACTTATTGTCAAACAGATTTAGATTTATGGTTTGCTTCTTGGTTTGGTCTTTAGTGGTAATGAAAAATACTGAATAGATTGACCAAATGTCAGGGACAGGGAAGTGCATCCTTGGGCTTCTCTTTGTGCCTTTATGGTGGAATCTAAGCCAAGTGTGATTTTCTGTCTCTGGGCTCCACTCACTGAGCAGCTGGCCTGGACTTGCTACGTTTCAATAAAGACATTTATTAAAACAAAGGAGGACACAGGAGTACTCTGGGTAGTATTTAGCTTCAACAGCACATCTGCTTGCTCCTTGTCATGCAATAATGAACTGAACCTCTGAACCTGTAGTTGAGCTACTCCAATTAAACCTCTTCTTTACAAGTGTTGCTTTAGCCAAGTGGTGGTACTACATGCCTTCAATTCCAGCACTCAGGAGGCAGAGGTAGGCTGATTTCTGTGAGTTCAAAACCAGCTTGTTCTACAAGGCTAGTTCCAGGACAGTTAGAGCTATTTCACAGAGAAACTCTGTCTCAGCAAACCAAAATAAATAAACACATAAATACTTGCATGATCATGGTGTCCCTTTACAGTAATAATAACAACAAACACTTCTAACTAAGGCACCGGGCATTTGAATATTACAATATTCAAATTGTAAGTTACAACATGATAAAAAAAGAAGAAAGTGGTCTTCTCTAAATAACCACTGACAGAGTGCAGTATCTTGACCTGACAGTATCTGTAAGTAATTATTTGAAAAGTTTTAGCATCGATATTACTACTATGTTCTATATTCAAGCTTTAAACTTAAATCTTCTTCTCTGCTCAATTGGACATAAAACAAATCTATACATACAGAACCATATAAGGCTAAAGAGTAGACTGAACATGGGGTGGCACATTTTCTCAGTCGCTGCAAACTCCACCAAACTGTGAGACTGTCACAAACAATAGGATTCCCATTGAAGAAAGAATTGTGTTGTCTTCCCTGGTTAGACACATCCATCCAGTTTTGTGGTTCTAGACCCATTAGTGGTCTAGTGCCATGTGTTACTGTAATCTTTGTCCCCGCACTAAACACCATGGAAACATGGGCTCTGCTGTGTCTCCTGGTAGTAGATATCACTTGATATTAGAGAAATAAAACAATGAATTTGCTCTTCCCTACTTATTATCCTTGGCTATCACATCTTTTCCATGATAATCTGATGGGGAGTGGGGGATTTCACATTTCTCATTTCTCCCAGAGGATTAAATGTCCTGGGAGTAGGCATGAGGTACACAGAAGTTACAGGTCACAGAGATATACTAGACACCTCTCTATGTTTACTTTAGAAGAACATGCCTCTCAGTGTCCCCTGGTCACAGACAGGTTGAGGCTTCAATATGGAACCTACACATACAAACTAACTGTGGAAGTAGTTCAATGATCAGAAAACGGGGATAGAGACAAGACCAAAAAATACAGAATGGAAATACTAATCTTGACTATTCAGTAATCACTCTTACAGTGGCTAGATCACAGAGTCTGAAACTTAGAATTAGCCCATTGAATATTAAACAGCTTTTAAAATGCTTTTCTCCAACATATTTTGTCTTTAGAATTGGTCATGTTGAATTATGCGCGAGTGTGTGTGTGTGTGTGTGTGTGTGTGTGTGTGTGTGTGTGTGTGTGTATGTGTCTCTGTGTTTGTGTATCTGTGTGTATAAAGGGGATTAAGAAATACATTCCAGAAGTCATTGTTTTCTCTGTTTTATATGAATTTTTTCTAAACATTATGTCATTGTGAACACCTATATTAAAAATATGTACTTTCTGGCCTAGGGAGATGACTCAGTTGATAAACTACTTGCTTTTCAAGCAAGACAATCTGGACTTAACCCCCAGAAAGTCTAGAACCCAATTTAAAAGGAAAGCCAAGTGTGGTGGTGCTAGATGCATGTATGTAATTCCAGCACTACAGATGTAGAAACAGTCAGATCCCCAGGACTGGCTACTCAACCAGCCTAGCCTTCCTCACCAGACCAGTGAGAAATCATATATTTTAAAAAGAGGGCTGTTACTGAGAATGACACCTTGGATTAACCTCTGTCCTCCACATGCATGTGAACATGCCTGTATGCCTGAATACACAGAAGGAAGTAACTACACACACACACACACACACACACACACACACACACACACACACCCCTACTCACCCTGGATAGGGTGCCCACAACAGATCAAAGCATAGATACCACCAAAGTGCAACTTGATAAATCAAATGTTTTTCATTGGAGCTAATTCCAGGAATTTGGGTGAGGAGTCACTTATGGGAGTAGAAATGAATCAAAGACATCAACATGACTAAGACCCACTCTAACATGACTGGGAGCTTATAATAATTGGGAACCATGAGCACACTTTACAGGTTGCAACAACTCAACAGATTGCTGAATGCCCTTTCCAAGTCTAAACTCTTACAGGCAGCTCAGCTTGGATTTGCTTCTTGTAGGTAGCTGATCTGGGCACAGAGTCCTCTTTGTAGTTTGGCCTTATCTGAGAATCTTCATTCCAAGTTGGCTTGTGTGACAGTGACCTCCAAAAGTCTTTATTGTTTACTCTTAGGAAGAAGGGACCAAGAGAAGCTGGGTAGTCTCAGGGACTTCCTGAAGCCATTTTGACTTGTTGACCTTCTGGCTTGAGAAATGTTGCTGTAGGGCTGAATGTTTCAATCACGGAGGAGGAGGAAAGGACTAACAACTCCTTGGGTGTTTACCTAAGTGAACCTCTTGTTTCATCACATTTCACCTAAACTTCACTGTCAGTTTTCTGTTACTTCCAGCTTTTCACCAGTTTAGTATCTCACAAGGAGTCTCACACTTCTGGCAGATTTAGTGGAGAGTTAATATTATTTTATTTCATGTTTATTCGTTTTCTCTTTATAAATTTGCTGTTTGCAGGTATGTCTGTCAATCATGTGCATGAAGGGCCTTAAGCAGCCTGAAGAGGGGACTATAAGCCCTGAAAACGGAGTTCCAGATGGATATGAGCTAGCATGTGGGTGCAGGAAATTAAACTTGAAAGAGCAGCAGGTGCTCTCAACCTCAGAACCATTTCTCTAGTCCCAGACTTCCTGTACCTTAGTCTCCTATAAAGCAAACTACAGCCAGGTGGTCCTTGTGAGGAATGTGTTCTTGTCTAGAGCTGCGTAGCTCCCATGTTGCATCTTGAAATAGCATCCAGATCTGTTCTCCTTCATGATGCCCACTGCAGGGTTTATGTGGGAGCCATTGCCCAGATTATGCCCCCCCAATGACAATCCTGGCATTTCTTCTACATGAACACATGATTCGATTGATTCATTCTCTCTCTCTCTCTCTCTCTCTCTCTCTCTCTCTCTCTCTCACACACACACACACACACACACACACACACACACACACACAGAATTATACACACACACACACATAGAATTATAGACACCAAAATATTTCATTTTCATTATATATACATTTACAAAGAGAGAAGAGGGAGAAAAATGAGAATATTTTACTCCTAGTATACATATAATCACAAAATATTTTTTCAAGACAGAAACACACACACACACACACCATACATGTGCACATGTGCACAGACAGAGACACATTTTTAGCTGGAACACCATTATAGTTTCATCCTTTACCTGAACTTAGAGGCCTTCTCAACAGTTTCCCTGACCACTGGAAAAAAGGCTTCTTTTGTTGTCTTTCCAGACTATCTGATTTCCAAAACAGATGCATATATCTATCTTTCTGCCTTCTGCCTTGACCTTGCCACAACTTTTACAGAAACCAAAACTCCCTGTTTGTTGGCTTTCCAGAGCTCAATCAGCAGAGCCAATTAGAATCTACATAAATAATTGAAGTTCCTGGCAGGGACTGGACAGCCTCAGAAGAAGCAGCAGCTTTCCAAAATTAATAAAGGATTTTATAGAGTCATAAAAAGCCATAATTCAATCATTTTTAAAAGGGCACTGAGCACAATGCTTATTAAGGGCTGGGTGCTATTGAGGTGTGCTCAGGGAACCCAAGAGTGCTCACTCAGCAGCAAAGGCTTCCACTCAGCCTAGCCACTTCCCCGACATGCAGATAACCTGATATGAGCATTTAATAAGCAATATTTAAAAATGATCCATCCAAGACTGCTCAGTCAGGGGAGTACACTCATAAAAAGGCTGGCAGAAGCAAGGCAGGATACTTTTTGTCTTTCTATTAACAGTAAACAAGGAGAGTCATCTATTTCTGGACACAAGTCAATCTATTTTATTATAAAAAACTTTAAGGAGACTCTACCTTATGTCGCACCCTGGCCCCATATTCTCTATTAAAGCAAATTACCAGGGGCAAATGTGTCACTTGTTTTTTCTGTGTGTTTTTCTTAAAAAAAATAATGCTCGGTTTCATATGTTATAAAGTGGTATATTCCAAATGGAATATTCTATGGTTTTAGTGCTGCTTCCTTGTCCAGTGGCCTAACCAGTGGTTCTACCTGGTCATCTGCTTTTTCAACTCTTTCTTTCTGACAGCAGATTTCCCAGAATAAGAAGAATTCAGCCATACCATGCTTGCAATGGAAGATCTCTTCCAACAATTTGTGCACTTCACAGAGGTGTTCCCCCAACAAAAATGGAGGATAGCTCAAATAGGGTTGTCTTAGTACATGAAAAGAGATGTTTCTTTCATTTCTCTATCATCAAGGCAGAAAAGTTTCCCTCCTGTATTTCTTGAGATGGTACCATCAATGGCAGCAGAGGCCTCATTTGTTTGACCACAGAAATATTCCTTCATATTCTTAGGTCTTGTGTTTAAAAAATCTCCACCCACATCCCATGAATCTGTGGGGTAACCCTGTCTTTCAAGAGAGATAACAATCAGTGTCAGAAACAAAGACAAGATAGGGCATAGGGTATTACTCAAGGGAATTTCAGTCTTAGACCTCAGGGATCTCAATGGGCTTCTCCAAGCATATATCTCTCTGCCACATTTCTACTTTACCATTTACAAACTTCACAGAGCTGCCACACTGGATGAATTTTTAGCAAAGAGCACATAAATAAATAACCAGCTGTGAGCCTGTATGGCTCTTGGTGACTTGTCTGACCCATATTGCTCCCCTTGTACTGGACTCTCCTGTTTTTTTTTCCCAAAGCACAGGAGGGGGTATGTGTCTTAGGACACCACAGGTACTAAGTGATCTGCCTGTTTGCCTAACCTCAAGTGACAAAGTGCTCGTACTCATATATCACAGCCTTGCCCAGGAAGGATTAGGTCATGCTGGGCAGAGGTTTTGCTAATAAGATCATGCATAATCAATAAGGGTCAGCTGACATCTTGTCAACTCCATCACTGTCAGTGGGGGGCTGAGTAAGGCAGTGATGAGGGTAAGCCTGTCAGACCCCCAGAATATGAACAGATGGGCAGCATTGGATGCTGCCCCTCTATACACAGCTGACTCTTAGAGCTGAAGAGGTTCATGCATTCATTAATGGATCTTTTCTGTTGTCCATTCCACAGATAGCTATGGATGTGTCAGGTGGAATCGGTACTGTTCTTGTAGCATTGGATGGATGACAGAAAACAGGACCTTGTGCATTTAAAGCATCTACATTTTACCATGCACAATGACAGAGAGTTAAAAGGAGTAACAAAGAAGACAGGATAAAATAAAAAAAAAGAAAAGAAAGTGGGAAAAAGAATTGGAAGGCAAGGGGAGACAAGAACAAGATTTGGAGTATTGAGAGCAATATTAGTTAACAATTTTAGAAATTGTGCCAACCCAGTGACTACAAGGAGTCTACCTAAATAAAGGAAGAATCTGTGGGGATCTCTAAAAAGAAGAATACCAGAAAAAGGCCCTTTGACAGATGTATGCCTATGCTGTTTCAAGAATGGCAACTGAGCCAAGGAAGGCTGCAAAGGATCAGAAAAACAAGGCATGTGGGAAGACACTGAGAAGAATGTTATAACAAAGGAAGTCTTCCTGTCAGTGAGATGAGAACCCACTGTAGTATTTGTCCAGAAGTAATGATGTTTTCTTTTTCTTCATCATAGACACCATAACGAGACTAAACTACATAAGGTATGAAAGTTAAAGAGGAAAGAATGTAAGAATGAAGGATCCAGCAATAGTTATTTATAAGTACATGACTATTTTGTGACAAAGCTTACTTTAGAGGGTCAAACGTTAAGAATTAAAATTTAAAATGTTTCAGATGAGATATAGTATTGTATACATATTTTAAATTATTATTTAAATGGAATAAATAGAAGTTTAATGTCAACTTTTTTTTATTTTGAATTGAATTACATTCATGTACAAAAGACTACATTACTTCAATGAATCCCCAAGCCACATAAAGATTGATCATATATCATGCACATGGCACACACATACATATAAGCAAAATACTGATACACATAATAATGTAAATCTGGTAACATTAGAAGTTATACTCACAATGTCTAACCAACAGGACTGCAAAAAATGTGCATGAACCAGGATGACACCAATGAACATGACTAGCTGGATGGAGAGTAGCCCATGAAGCCTCAACCATACAGGAAGAACTAAAAGCAATTGAGTAAATCTATGAAGAGGGATAGTGGGGATAGCTAGAGAAGAGCACACTAGTTGGTTACGCAATGCCATTATCTGGACTCATATTACAAGCAGGAATATATATGTTTATATAAATGAATGTACACACAATATCAACTGATGATAAGGAGGGCATGAATTTAAACAAGAGAAGGATGAGATATACAAGAGGACTTACAGAGGGGAAAAAAGGAAAGAAGAAATGTGGCTAAATTATAATCTCAAATATAAAAATCAAAAATCACATAAAATTTAAAGAAAAAAGAACTATCCTCCTCCTCGATGGTAATCTAGAAACTTGCATTTATCATTTTAAGCTGTGTAAAGACATTAAGACACACCAAAGTTTTGGACCTCTGTCCAAAGTTTTAGTTAAGTGTATAAAATATTTGCGGGGGGGGGGAGTACTAAATTTCCTACCTTTCACACTGTATGAAAGCCTGCTGGGACAATACTCATCTGTAACAAAAGCACTGTGGTACTGAGACAAGTGGATGTCTTTGGCTTGCTGGCCAGCCAGCTTAGTAAAATAGTGTGCTCCACTTGATTCTGAGACAGGGTCACAAAAATAAGGTAAAAAGAAATTGAGAAAGACATCCTGATGCTCACCTTTGTCTTCCATAGATGCACATACAGGCTTTGTACAGACACCAAATAGACACATGACCATCTACGTGCCCACAGTAGTCACAAAGAGCTAAGACAAATGGGAGGATTCTTTGACCTTTTTTATTACAGCTCCATTGTACTTATTTATGTAAGGATTGCATCTCTGGGTGAGCAGCTGACCTCATTAACACCTTTGAAGACTTTCAAGCACTTAGCAGTACACCTGCCTCTAACATCTCATCCTTTTGTTGTGGCTGGTCACGTTCTGCATTCTCTGTCCCTTCAGAGTGATGATAGTCATCAGACATCATCACACCTTTCAATTAAATGCAGTATTTCCTGGTTTTTCACAGTACTAGCTTTTCTTGACTACTGTTGATAACATCTATGCTTCAATTTATGGCATATTTTATATTCTTAAAAACAGACTTTTAAAAATGTGCATTAACTTTTTGAGATGTCTCTTCCCACATATACCCTGCAGAATGTGTCTTATCTGAATATGTTATTTTCAGTAGACCATAAAAGCTTGCTGATTTCCTTTTTACATGTCATACTTGGTTATGTCCCCAGACAAGGTCCAAAATATGTCACCCTGCTATAGTTGCTAAGAGCAAGCTTAAAGAGAGCTATTCTTTTAGTATGTGGTTTGTGTGTGTGTGTGTGCATGTGTGTGTGTGTTTTATATTCAGACAACATATGGTATTTACAGGCAATGGATAGATTAGGATTTGAATTCAAACCTAGGCTTCGGTAAGACTATGTTTTGTTCTACATTAAATTAAATACATCATAGTCTTACCTCCTGCTTTTGATGTACAGTGAAAGCCCACCTTCGTAATCTAGGAATCTTGATGCCACATTGCTTCCTTGCTTCTTCAGATAGCATGACCATTATCATTAAAATGATTCCTTTGGAAAATGAAATTTTATTTGTTTCAGTTAATATGTATTATCATAATTAAGAGTACCTTGTATGTCACAACACTGAATCATTTTCTCCATTTGTCATTATCTTCTATTTACTTAGCATTTACAATTATTATATTAAATATTTTAATTAAAAACATTATTACATCATTTTACCTCATTTCTTTTCTCTCTCTTGCCTGACCCACGTACCCCCACACTTATTCTCTCTTAAATTCATGGCTTTTATTTGTTTAATAATTTTTATTTTTACATATGCATATAATTTAAGTATGTAATGCATGTATATATATATTTGTATATGTATAAATATGATCTGTCAGTTCATATAACATTATATATATGCATATGATTTCAGAAATAGCCATTTGGTACTAGCAAACAAATTTAGATCTCTTCCCTGCAAAATAGTGAGCTATTTCTATAGTGGAGAATGGAGAATAGTGAAAAGTTAAGACTCAATAAGATTTATTCCATTAATGCCTAATGTAGCTACTCTTGGTCTTATTTAGGCATTCATGTTGATAAAACTTCATATATATAGCATCTCCAACATTTTTCTATAATGCACAGCCTCACAGAAAATTTTCTGTTTCTGTCGTTCTAACAATCAATTCCACCCATTTTCTACAATAATGTCATGAGCCTTAGGTTTGGGAACTATTTTAAATATGCTTCAGTTTGGCTCAGGAGCCACATGGTCACTGTTCCCTGTGTTTTAAATCTTTGTGATTTTACTTTTTATATAATGTCCCCTGTCTGTTAGATGGAGACATTTTCTGGTGAAGGCTAGAACGTATTTTTCTATGTGTATAAGGATAACTATTAAGACTGTAATTGGAAATTATTCTGGTTTAGTAAAGTGATATTTTTAGGTTCTCTACCAAGATTTATTACACTTCTAGCCTAGATAAAAGTAGGTTTCCAGTTTTAGGCACAATTTCACTCTTGTTGAGAAAGCCTTTAGTCCAGTTACCACTGAGGTAAGCATGCCACTATTTTACTCTTAGAAATATCATTCCATGCTTGACACTGTTTTATTACATAGGCATTATAGCTAGGTAGGACTATTGGTTCAATCTATCTCTTGAAAGGTAGCATGGTACATTCCAGTACATTGAAAATCAGTTATCTGAAAAGAAGATTTCAAGTCATAAGCTGCTCTGATCTTCTGGGGTCTGTATCTTAAATGTATGATTTCTTCAGAAATAGGGAGCAACCAAGTGCAATAATAGCAATAGCCTTCGAAGCTTTTTGTGTCCCTTTGACAATCATGAATCCTCATAGATTTTGTTAGTCTATTGCTCCTAGGAGAAACATTGTCATCAAATGTGAGGGATTTTTATATATATATTTATAATATATATTATGAAAACTGGTTTTTTCTGTAATAAAGCAATAGCAGGATGCTATTTTACTTTCTAAGCATGTAAGTAACACTAAAATATGGACTATTTCTAATTTTTGTTAGGGTTTTTCTTACTATGACAAAACATCATGCCCAGAGAAACTTTGGGAGGAAGAGGTGTATTTGACTTACACTTCCAGAGCACTATGTATCATTGAAGGAAGTCAGGACAGGAGCACAAACAGGACAGAAACCAGAGGCAGGAACTGATGCAGATGCCTTGGAGGGATGCTGCTTACTAGCTTGTTTCACAGGGCTTGTCTAGCCTGATTTCTTTTAGAATCTGGTACCACCAGGGCAGGGATGGCCCCATTTTAACTGACTGGTTACTCCACAGCAATCACTAATTAAGAAAACGCCTTACAGCCAGATTTGCTTAGGGGCATTTTCTCAATTGTAGTTCCCTTCTTTCTAGTGACTCTAGCTTTTGTCAAGTTAACATAAAACTAGCCAGCACAGATGTGCAAAATGATGAAAGGAAACTTTCACACAACACTTGTATATTTATATATGTACTGACTGCTCTGCTACCTGAACTCCTGCATTATTTTTGAGACTCTTAGCAAGAATGCCATTGTTTGATCTAATCTTTGCCCTCAGAAAAAACTCCAAGGGACTTAATAAACTTTGTTTTAAAGCTCCCAAGAATCTGATATTTTACTCTACTAAGAGAAACAACTTAACCACCCATAATAAAGAGAGGCTGAAAATGGGAAGAGGACTGATGTTTATCAAAGAATTGCTTCCAAATGTTACACACCACCACACGTCCTTTACAGACTCCAGGGAATTCACAGGGGATGCCCAAAAAAATCCTTTATCACTGGACAGAGCATCCCTAGATGACTGGAACTACATGGTTTTTTACTTTTTATGCCAAAGGCTTTGTTCTCAGCAAGGGGTCGCCGGACTCTTTAAAGATGGCATCTTAGCAGACTTTGACTGAAGTCCTCAGCTCATCTTTGATGATCTCAAAAGTCATTCCAGGAACTCTTCTTCCTGCTTCTGTATTATTTGGTTTCACTGACTTTAAAGGACACCATTTGTAGTTTATTATACATATCTTAAAAGAAAATTGCTAAAGCTTCGATGTCTTGAATTTTAGAATACCTTAAAGATAAATATTATTTGCTTATAAGTTTAAGAGAAAAACCCCTTAAATTTTCTCAATATAGACCTCAATACTATTCTGAATTTGTAAGATTCACTGAGTATCACCCCAACAATAGGATTCAACACAAAGGAAAAAAATTTAAACAGATAAACACAAGATGTAGAGCATCCCTTTGTTGGGACTTACTTATTCTTGACTTGGAGTAAAATCATCTCCATAAACCACCAGAGCTCTAAAAACAAAGGCATTAATATCAAATAACTAATACAAATTTTCAATGCCAACAGTAAATGATATTTTTCCCAGTAACCCCTTTTAAAGAGTTCTTTGTAAACCTCATCATTCAATTTTAGTTTCTTTTATCTTCCACATGCTTAGCATCACTCTCTGAATGCTTACCCTTTCTTGTGCTGCAAGAATCACCTGTGTTAATAGTAGATTTGATACAAGGGGAATGTAAACCTATTTGGATACTACAGGGCACAATGGAGACGCTTCCTTCTGTATTTGTTTGACTATTGTCTTTTCTCTGCATCCTAGTATTACATTCATACTATAGAGGCTGAAGACATTCCTGCTGGCTCATTCCCTAATATCTTCTATACAATTGTAAGGTTCCCTCACATCATTTTCAAAACATTTTATAATTTTTTCATAATCTAATGAGAATGCTTTTTTGTAACCTAAACTTTTTTTTTCTGAACTTTTCTTTGCTTGCAACCAAATATTCCTAACTGTTATAAGCTAGTGAGTATGCTTTTTAAATTATGACCTCCATAGGACTCAGACCTAGGGCACATTGGATAAATGTTTATTTAATGAGTGAATGAATTAAATTTATTTTAGTAGATGAAGAAAAATGAGATAACATAATGAGTATTGAGACAGAGCTGAAAATGGACTCTGCATTGTTCCAATTTCTGCTTGAAATGCTGTGTTTTATTTCTGTTTCCTAGGCCCCAGATTGATTTTCAGTTATAATTTTCTTTAAAGAGAATATTGCCATGTTTCTTTGAACTGAAACTATCCATAAATTTGTAGCCAAATATAAGTTTGGTATAACAGGCTTAAGGTTCAGCATTCCATCTGTACTCCATGCTTGGCAAAAACCAAGGAAACTTGGGATTTTATGCTCTTGACTTTTATGAAGCAGTAAACACAGAGGTATTGAAATTGTATTTCTTAGTGTGAAACATTTCATCTTGTACATAAGAAATATCGAATCAGACTGTAGTGTATCAAGGGGATTCATGCTGCTTCTTCCCTTCGGAAAGGTTCTTACTCCGTGGAAAGCGATGGTAAAGCAGAAACATCAAGTTACTGTCTTTAACTCTAGCAGCATGGCAAGCTCCTTTAAGGTGTATTCCACCACATTATCTTTCCAGAAGCTCCAGAGTAGTCCCAGGTCTATTTGATTATCATTCCACTTTATACAAATGTAGAAAAGAATGTCAAAGAACTTAATGACTTTCAAAGCCGCATCTCCTTGAGGAAAACCAGGGTCCAAAGCAATGTTTCCCTTGAAGTTACTACCATGAAAGACAGTCAATGTTTTTATCCATTTATTTTTGAAATATATTTTTATTAATTTTTAATGATTTCATAAATGCATACAATATATTTTAGCATATTTCCCCTTACTGCTTCCATTAACTTCCCCACCTCCAGATTAGGTTCCTTCTTCCTATGCCTTCTGATTATCAAATTCATAGCATTTAAAAAAAAGATGTAAACTCCTCAGTCAAGTGTTTGCTCCCATACATTCATGAGTGTGAGACCATCCTCTGGTAGGTATATAGTTATATACCAGAGTCCCACACTCCAAAAAAAACCCCCAAAATAATAGCAACAAAAACATCAGTAAAAATAAACTTATTTTTTCTTCTGTTAATTTTTATACTTTACTAGCAGAGCTTTATTTTTTATAAACATCACTGGCAGGGGTGTGGGTGAGGAAGGACTCATTTTATTTAAAGGGCTGGCCACAGGGAGTTTAATTATGCTTCAGTAAGTAAATGAGCAGCATGAATGGGCTATTCTGTAAAGGGGGAAATCATAAGAGTGGGTATGAAACTGGGAGGAGTGATAACTGAGTTTGATGGGGTACAAAATGTAAAATCACAAAATAATAAAAATATAAAAAATAAATGGAAATAAAAAAATCCCCTTTTAACATGTTACACATGCTAGAACTCAAGAAATACTACTTTGTTCAAAATATCTTGAAACTTTGCTTATGGTACTTGAAATAGAAGCCGATTAGTAATTACTAACTGATTTGTTAAAATCAAGTCTGTTAAGACCAACATAAAAACTTTGCTTTTTTTTTGTTTAGAAATTTCTACCAGGCTCATTTTGAATAGCAATGCACTTAATTGAATCCTGGTGTTAACCATGACAGTGGTGAACACGCAGGGGCATAATCCCTTACTGAGTATGCTTTTTCATTGATCATTCAGTATATTTATCTTTTGAAGAAATGCTCCTATCACCCCTCCAGTTATCTCTATAGGGCTTAGTTTTTATGCCATTGTCATCGATGACATTACTTTTCAACACCATTCCTACCAAGTTCAGGTTCACACCAGGGCATTCCATCCTTCTGTGCTCTAAGAGTCTGCCATAGCCTTGCTTCACCTCTGAGACCTAATTATAATGGAGCCTGATGTGGGGTTAAGAGGCAGCCTCAAGTGGAGAAATATTGAATCAGGAGAAATATCTCATAAATATGCAAATTCTTCCTTTCAGAGGCCTTGTTCCAGACCATCTAATAATGCTTTCACATTTCTTCATGTTATTATTCCCCCTGCTGCAAGGGAAGGAGGCTGAGTCTCAGGCAGCACTGTTCTGCCTTCCCACCTGTTTACATTTACTACATGGCTGCCAAGGGAACTCTGCAGAAAATAATGCTTGTGTGAGCCATTTAGTTGACTACATGTCAAAAAGTAATTTGAATCAAAGAGTCACTAACTTAATTGATGGTGATGGCTCCATCCAAAAACAACCAAAGAAATTGATGTTGTGTAAATTGCTCATATATTGCTCTTGAATTTGTGAGCATATTCTTGTTTGCCTTGACAAGATTCAAATTATCTTTTGGACAGCTCGACACATTACTTAAGATGTGCCTGTATGTGAATTTTAGCTGCTAAAGGGGGCAATAACAGCCTTCCTGTGAAATTAATTCCCATGGCTTCAACTTCATCTTGCCAGTTCTTTTACTTATTCCTTGCACATACCATTTCTATTCCCTTACAATTTGTGTTTTAACCTCTAAGTAATTTTAGTCACCATGGAAAACAGATATACTTTCTTTACATATCCTATAGAGATCTGAGATCCTGAAGAGCAAAGATGATGAATCATAATCCATTCAACAATTTAAAATTCTTTGCATTTATATACTCCAATGCCATGGAGCCTTAGTTTTCAATTGTCATTAGGGCATGTCGGAGTGGTGGGGATGCTGAATACAGTCAATTCTGAAACCATACCCATAATAACTAGAGTTTAAGTTCCCAGCAATCAGCCCAGTATCTAGTTTTCCAGACTCCTGATAGTATGAACCCAAAGACTCTATTATAGTAAAACCATACTCAGATTTTCATCCCTGGAGTATATGATGCTCTTAAGTCTTCTCTTCATTGGCACTGCCCTAAATTTTTGCAATGAGTACCAACTACAAGACACAGCACAGTAAAGTGAAGATGGCCTTTAATAGAGAGTTAAAAACAGAGCATCTGGGTATCCTTGGGAGAATATAAAGCTTCCCAATACAGACACAGACTCCTCCTGTTCTATAATATTTGCTGCTAAAGAAGACTAGTTTTTTTTTTTTTTAATAGCTAACTACTGAATTACTAAATGTTCAGAAGGAATATAGGCTACATGCCATTCTTCTTGCTTAGGTCTAATCTATTCCTCCATGTCATAGAGCTGTAGGAATCTACAGAATACAACTGGACAATAAGAATACCATGTGATATGCAGGGTTTATTAGTATATTTTAGTTTCCTCATATACATTTGTAATAAGCCCAATATCAGAGAAACAAGAGTTAGTAATGCAAAAATCAGGGCCTATTTTTTCATCTACAGTTGACTTGGTTTTGAGTCTTATCCATGCAAATAACATACTTTATATTTACCTGACAGTGCTAATTTTCTGTATTTGTATTTTACAACCCAGGGTTAATGTTTATTTACAGAATGAGTGGACTTGCTTCAGAGGTAGCAGATACAGCACTCTGATTATTGATATGCTGACTGGAAGTTCTGCAGCAATTCTCATGCACACACACTGGTCTATTAGCATAAATAGGACCTGTGAATTTTACTTGAATAACAGTTACAGAAGCTGACTTCCAGATTATCTCTTTTGTTTCTATTCTCCTGAAGTTTAGATTCACATCTCAGCACCTTTCAAGGTAACAAGCCATAACAGGCACTAGGTTCTTAGTGTTGTTGGTGGCCAAATAGAACAGTCAAAGGTGTTTTCTATCTCACCAGTGCCATGGAGATCTCATCTTTGGAGCCCAGGATTTTCTCAATTCCTGCCTTCCCAGCCTCAAAGTCAGATTTATGTGCTTGCCATTGTAGATTGTCTTGGATACCTGATTTCGTACGCAGGCCTTTTCCAAAAGTATTATTTCTCAAACATTTTAAGAAAATGAGCTTAATTTCCTTAGGAAAAACAATCTTGTGGTTCTAAAACCCTTCTTTTCTGCTCCCAGTTCACTTTTGGCTGATTATCCAACCCAAATATATACCTGGAAGAATTCCTGCCCTTCCTATACTTCCCAATTCTATATCAACCTTAGATGATTATAGGTATTTTGATAGAAAAAATAAAATGGCCTAGTCTTTGTATATGTTGAATGCAGTAAGTCAAGGTAAAAGTTCTAGCTATAGAACAAGCAATTTGACTTAAGGTTTAGTTTTCTACTGTACATCTTTTTTGTCATATGATCATTAAATTCAAAACTAATTATCACAGCTAGACAATAGGATTTCTTAAGGTATTTCACAAATATTGTTTCCTTTTAATCTCATAAACAATACAACATAGCATGGTTTTCATAATTGGAAATTGGGCAATAACTAAAGATTTTCCCAACTACTTCCATACTGTATTCCAGAGTGGCTGGACAAGTTTACACTCCCACCAACAACAGAGAAGTGTTGCTCTTGCTCTGCTTCCTCTCCAGGATAGACTGTCATTTGTGTTTTTGATCTTAGCCATTTTGATAGGTGTAAGGTAGTATCTCAAAGTTGTTTTGTCTTGCATTTCTCTGATGACTTTTTCAAGTGCCTTTCAGCCATTTGTAATTTTGCTGGGAATTCCCTTTTTAGTTCTAAACCCCATTTTTGATTGGGTTATTCAGGGTTTTGGGGTCTAGTTTCTGGAGTTTTCTATATATTTTAGACCTCAGTCCTCTGTCACTTGTAGGGTTAGTGAAAATCTTTTCCCATTCTTTAGGGTGTCGTTTTGTTTTAATCAATGTGTACTTTGCCTTACAGAAACTTCTCAGTTTCAGGAGATCCCACTTATTGTTTATTGTTCTTAGTGTCTATGCTACTGGTGTTATATTTAGGAAGTGGTCACCTGTGCCAATACATTGGAGGGTTTTTCCCACTTTCTCATCTATCAAGTTCACTTAGATGGTCTTATGTTGAGGTCTTTGATCCACTTGGATTTGTTTGTGCAGGGTGATAGTCTTGGATTTTTTTTTTTTTTTGCATTTTTCTACATATTGCCACCCAGGTATGACAACACAATCTGTTAAAGATACTATCTTTTATCCATTTTAAACCTCTTTGTCAAAAGTCAGGTATTCATAGGTGTGTGGGTTAATGTCTGGGTGTTCAATTCGTTTCCATTGATCCACAAGTCTGTTTTTATGCCAGTACCAGGCTGTTTTTATTACTGTAGCTCTATAGTATACCTTGAAGTCGGGGATGGTGATGCCTCCTGAGGTTCTTTTGTTGAGCAAAATTGTTTTGGCAATCATGGCTTTCCTGTTATTTTAAATAAAATTTAGTATTGTTCTTTCAAGGTCTGTAAGAAGTTGTGTTGTGATCTTGATGGGAATTGCATTAAATCTGTAGATTGCTTTTGGTAGAATTGCCATTTTACTATGTTGCTCCTACCTATTCAGGAGCATGGGAAGTCTTTCCATTTTCTGATATCCTCCTCAATTTCTTTCTTCAGTGATTTAAAGTTTTTATCAAACAGATCTGATACTTCTTTTGTTATAGTTATACCAAGTTACCTAATGCTATTTGCAGCTATTATAAGGGGTGATGTTTCCCTTATTTCTTTTTCCTAAGTATAATAAAGGCAATTTACAAGAAGTCAACAGCCATCATCAAACTAAATGGAGAGAAGCTCAAAGCTAAAATCAGGAACTAGACAATACTGTCCCCTCTTCCCTTATCTATTCAATATAGTTCTCAAAGTTTTAGCTGAAGCAATAAGAGAACAAAGATTAAGAAGATTGAAGGTATAACAAATTGGAAAAGAAGAAGTGAAACTATCTCTATTTGTAGATGATATGGTTGTATACCTAAGTGACCCACAAATTTCTACCAGGGAACTTCTTCAGCTGATAAGATCTTCGAAATTTTTAATTTATGCCATTTGGAATCAGTGTCTCACCAAGTTATCTATACTACTTCATTCCAACTATGTAGCTGAGGAAGTCTTAAACTAGCAATACATTTGCTTCAAATTTCTGAATAACTGGAATAAAATGTATGTGCAAGCTGCATATTTTAGACAGCCATATACCATTTGAATCTCTTCCAGACATGACACATACTTGTCCACAGTTGGCATTCCAACCCAGCCTTTGTCCCAAGCCTATTAGCTCAGTAGGAATACCCATCAGACTCATCACCATAAGAGTGCTTGGACAGCTACTACCTTTGCTGAATTCCTATCTTCCTATGAATACCATGCATGTGCAATCTCTTTGTCTGTGCCTCAGGGCTCCTATTTTTCTTTCTTTTTGTTTCACCAAATAAATACTGTCCTTCAGTACTTGGTGCTATTCTGTGGTGACAGCATATTTGATTACTGTTGTTACATGAACTTAACATTGTTGATGTCTTAGGTGCATCATTTAAGAAATTGAGGTCACATTATCACTCTGTTCAGTGGACTTTATGGAAATGAAACTTAGAGATGCTTCTTTGGCAATAATAATAATGCATATACAAATAAGTACAAAGTACATATTAAATAAACATGATACTGCAATTATTATCAAATCAGCATACATATCTATTTATAATTGACTTCATAGAGATATTTCTTGGTCTTTTGAAGGTCTTCCTAAATTTTGTACTATGGAAAGTATTTATTTAGAGCAGCTTTCTAGATTCATGAAAAAAGTCATTGAACAGTGATGGTGCTTTTGGTTACAAAACTTAAGTAATTTCATTCTACTAAACAATGGCAAAATGACTTAATGTAAGCACTGAGAGAAAAATGGTCATTATGTCATTATACACCATAAATTTGTAGATTTTTTATGTTTTCCAAAGCTAAGGGACTAGTAAATGTGAACTGGGAAGATACTAACTGGAATATCTAAAGCTTTGTTCTTTATTTGAGGAAAAAATATATTTCCAAATGTATCACCTTTCAAATCTGAGAATCATTCCTTCTATTAAGTATGATGAGGCTGTAAAAGTCAGGCCACACCACCCTGAGAGAGAAAATGGAGCACAGCTGATAGGTGCACAGGTGAAACAAACAAACAAGCAAAAACATGTGCAGAGACACTCTCATTGAAAAAGAAAAAAAGAGGATGCTTGCTTCAGATTGTATACATATTTTCAGAGGTAACACATTTAATGTGAGAGATCTAGCCCTGCCTCTCATCTGCCATATGGTGGCTTTGAAAAGGGAAAGAATTCTCCCCGCTCACCAAATGTGATTTGTGGGAGAGCAGTTCCTGAGGTCAGGAGAGACAGAGAGCTGGCCCTGTCTCTCACCAGCTATAGCAGTCAGCAGAAAGGTCCCTGTACCTCCCCTGGAAAACACAGTAGAGCTGGCCCTGGTGATGTAGGTGTGGGAGAACCCAAGGGTATAAAAGCAGGAGAACTGTCCTTGGCCTTTGCTGCTTACCATATTGCAAACTAGTAGAACAGTCTGGAAAACTCAACCTGGTAAGGTAATATGGATGAAGGTGAACAAGCAAGCAACCACTCAGAACCACAATCAGGGTCATGAGTTGACCTACTCAAATATCTACCCCATTTATGACCTGCTGAAGCATGTAAAGGGGTCGGTCTTGCAGATCCAAAGTTATAGGATTTCTATGACACAGGACAACAATAAGATATTTAAGAGAAGTCCCATATCATAGTGTAGCAGAAACCAGAAGCCTTGATCAGGCCAATGACTCATTGCAATGGAAATTTGCAAGTAAAGATGTGTAGACTAAAGCATAAAAGTGTGACTCACTGTGTCACACTACAGCTTTTTTTTTTTTTATTCTTCTTACCTATTAAATTTTGTCTTGGCTGAGTGTTCAAGGGCAGAGGTGGACTGAAAGGGACAGGGAGATGAGTGGGATCAAGATTCTTCATATGAAATCCACAAAGAATCAATAAAAAGTTACATTAGAAGAAGAAAGAACAAAGATAATTTGGTTTTGTGTCAGAGGTTCATAATTCATGCCTCAATGTCACACCTTATATTTGACTGTAGATGAGAAAGTTCTGAAGTACTTAATGTTGGAGCAGATGAACGCAGGATACTGAGCCTGTCTGTATAGTTATCCTTGGGACCCAATCGTAAGGCGTTTGAACCCTCTTCTACTTCTGATCATTAGAACAGCTTGTGCACCAGGAAGCAACAGTAACTTTAGTTTATGAATGTGTAGGAGATGTATTTACTGAGACTTCCTGTGATTGGGCAAGTAAATGCATATTATATTAAAACTGACATTCAAGCTTGCATTGTGGTGTCGAAGGAAGAAGGATTTGGGACCAGCTATTTTAAGCAGAAAGGCACTCGTGTTGACTATAGGTCTGTTGCTAATAGTGGATGAACCTTTAGAAGACTGTCCCTTATTACTTCATATTTGTATCTTGTTAAGTGGTGATATGAGAAGGAAGTTTAGAGGGAACGCTACATCTGGAGACCCAGATGTTCTGGCTATTGATGCACAATCAATTTAATTTCTGTCTTGGTAATTTGATGATTAAGATTCAGGTTTATTTTATACGATTCATTCGTAACAATTATTAAATTATTTCTATGTGTTAAAATGCATCCCTATTTATTCTTTCCTCTAATCACCTTTTATATCCCCCCACAATGCTTTGAAACAGATGATATGTCATTATTTGAGAGACATTCTTCTGAGACTACCTTCTGAGACTTGGAACTTAGAAAATAAACAGTAACTCTTGGTCAGAAAGGTTGTTTTCGGTGCTACTTATTAAAAGTAAACTACTTATGTGCAGAAACATATGCAAAAATGTGAGGGGTTTTATTTTTACAATAAATTTTATTTGATTATATGGAACTGGAGGTCTTAGTTCAAGAAATATAAAAATTACAAAAATTAGTGGATGTTTTCTTAGGTCTTCAAACACAAATGTCTAAAAGACAGCTACTTCTTCATGGAACTGGAGTAAGCCCACTGTATGCGGAAGACTGATATACAGATTAGTCTGTTTAAAAAGCCCCTGTTAATGGGATGAGACTCAATATCTGATGCATGAGCTTGTACTTGGGAGCCCATTTCCTATGGTGGGACAGCTTGCACAGCCTTTATGCTAGTGGCAGAGGCTTGGACCTACCTCAATTGAATATACTAGGCTTTTCTGGCACCCTATGCTAGGCCTTATCCTTTTAAAAGAGGGGATGGAGAGTGTGATGGGGGCAAGAGAAGGCTGGGGGAAAGTGGAAGGAGGGATGAGATGGAAATTTGTTTATTGGTGTATAAAACAAATAAAAGAATTTCTTAAATAAAAACATGACACCTACTTCTGCATGTGTTCAGTGCCTCTGGTCAACAAACTACTTCATTTTCAAATGTACACATTATATGTGTATAGAAAATATTAATGAGAGAGAAACATAATTACATTATTACTGAATCCCAATCAGCAGAGAGAACTTTAAATGCTCTCTCATCATCACAGCACATCATGATGTCATCATATTATTTGTTGGTCATAGTCAGGGCTATCTTCTGAGGGTTTCATGTATAGTCTTCACTTTGTTCTGCTAATTTATAATTGAACACATAGTTCCTGGCCATAAGCCCAGCAAGTGATTGATTGAGCCTAAAATGACCTTTTAAAATGCTTAATGATTTTCATTTCTGTCTGGATTTATTAAGTTTTGAATTCAATATTACAGCATAAAGGAGCAATGAGATGTAATCTATTTCAAGATTCTAACAGAGATATCAAATGCTAAGTGAAGTACCAAAACATACAGAAACTTCTACAAATGTAGACCACAGCAAGCCTTACCTTATCTTTTTCTGAAGAGGAAAGAGAGGGGTTGAATCTGGGAAGAAGGAAGGTTGGGGGGACGTGGAAGGAATGAAGGGGGACCTCATGGTCAGGATATATTGTATGAGAGAAGAATCTTTAAAAAAGAAAAACTTGTATCTGTCAAGAATCTATCTTTATCTTGATACATAATTCAAAGATATTCATTTACTATAATATATTTTAAAATTAAAAAATAATTAAAATTTCTCAAGGTTTTGTTACAGAAGTAATTATAAAATGAATTCCCATAATGACACCCAAGAACATGGGAGTGTACTAGTACTTTTGTACTAAGGAAAGTGATTCTTTCAACAACAAAATTATACTGGAGAGTCACATCAATAGAGTGTGAGGACTTCACACTCATGCACAGTTCACTTTTTCCATTTATACACAAGGTGCTCCTGACAGTGGAATAGCGGGCACAAAACATAATGTCATCCTGCATATAATTTTATCTACTTTTGTCTGTAATTGTCTCTCCTCCCATTTTGACATTTGAACACAATGCATCGAATATACCGAGAACATTTCTTTCTCTCTCTTTCTGTCTTTTCAATCTTTTTATGTATGCATGGAGATAATGTGTAATGCATTTTTTAAGATATTAGTATGCACATGTAAAAGTAAGCAAGCATGGGATACCAGAGAAAGATGTCTAGATTCATCCTTTATAATTTTTTCTATTTAAGTTATTCAGGCCTGGTATTCAGTTGAACCCAGATATCACATACATGGCTAGTCTTTATTATCTTTGCCCTGAGGATCCATGGTCTCTGTGGAGTCCAAATATGGGGTATCTGCCATACCTACTTGGCATTTATGCATGTTTTGGTGCTCTGATATCTAGTCTTCACAACTGTATGGCAAGCTCTTTCCCCCTTGATATGTCTCCCCAGTTTTTGTCCTTCTCTCAGTTTTCCTCCATCCTTTCCTTTCCTTTCTTTCTTCTTCCTTCCCTGTTTTTTCATTAGACACTTTACTCACAATTGTATATCTCAGCCTTTGTTAGGATTAGATTCAGGCTATGCCCCATTAAAAGGAGCATGGCTTCAGTGATTTAAAATTTTTGTCAAATAGGTCTGTTACTTTTTTGGTTACAGTTACTCCAAGGTATTTAATACTATTTGCAGCTATTATGAAGGGTAGTGTTTCCCTTATTTCTTTTTCAGCTCTTCTATCTTTAGCGTATAGAATGGCTACTGATTTCTTTGAGTTAATCTTGTATCCTGCTACATTGCTGAAGGTGTTTATCAGCTGTAGCAGTTCCTTGGAAGAATTTTGTGGGTCACTTATGTATACAATCATATCATCTGCAAATAGAGACAGTTTCACTTCTTCTTTTCCAATTTGTATCCCCTTAATCTCTTTTCTTTCCCTTATTGCTTTAGATAAAACTTCAAGAACTATATTGAATACATAAGGGGAGAGAGGACATCCTTGTCTAGTTCCTGATTTTAGTGGGATTGCTTTGAGTTTTACTCCATTAAGTTTGATACTGGCTGTCGGCTTCTTCTAAATCGCCTATATTATATATAGGTATTCTCCCTTTATTCCTGATCTCTCCAGGGCTTTAATCATAAAGGAGTGTTGGATTTTGTCAAAGGCTTTTTCTGCATCTAAGGATATGATCATGTGGTTTTGTTCCTTTAGTTTGTTTATATGACAGATAACATTTACAGTTTTTCATATGTTAAACAAGCCCTGCATTTCTGGGATGAAGCCTACTTGGTCGTGGTGTATGATATCTTTTATACATTGTTGTATACGGTTTGGCAAAATTTTGTTGAGAATTTTCACATCAATATTCATGAGGGAAATTGGTCTGTAATTCTCCTTCTTTGTTGTGTCTTTGAGTGGCTTGGGTATTAGGGTAATTGTGGCCTCATAAAAGGAATTTGGCATTATTCCTTCAGTTTCTACTGTGTGAAATAGTTTGAGGAGTAACGGTAGTAATTCTTCTTTGAATGTCTGGTAGAATTCAGCACTAAAACCATCTAGACCAGGACTTTTATTTTTGGGGAGGTTTTTAATGTCAGCTTCAAAATCCTTAAGGATTATAGGCCTGTTTAGGTTAACCCAGCCACTTTAAACTTGATAGAAAAGAAAGTGAGAAATGCACTTCTACAAATTGGCACAGGTGACCACTTCCTAAATATAACACCAGTGGCACAGACACTAAGACCAACAATCAATAAGTGGGATCTCCTGAAGCTAGGAAGCTTCTGCAAAGCCAAGGACACTGTCAATAGGACAAAATGACAGCCTACAGAATGGGAAAAGATTTTCACCAACCCTACAAGTGACAGAGGACTGATCTCTAAGATATATAAAGAGCTAAAGAATCTAGAGCCCAAAATCTTGAATAACCCAATCAAAAAATGGGGTACAGATCTAAAAAGGGAATTCTCAGCAGAGGAACTATGAATGGCTGAAAGGCACCTGAAAAAGTGCTCTTCATCTTTAGCCATCAGAGAAATGCAAATCAAAACAACTTTGAGATACCACCTAACACCTGTTAGATTGGCTAAGATAAAAGGCACAGATGATAGCCTATGTTGAGGATGTGGAGCAAGGAGAGCACTCCTCCATTGTTGGTGGGAGTGTAAGCTTGTTCAGCCACTTTGGAATGCAACATGGCGGTTTTTCAGAAAATTGACAATCAATCACCCCAAGGAACCAGCAATACCACTTCTGGGTGTATACCCTAAAGAGGCACATTCACACTCCAAAGGTATTAGCTCAAGTATGTTCATAGCAGCATTATTTGTAATAGCAAGAACCTGGAAACAACCTAGATGTCCCTCAACTGAAGAATGGATTAACAAGCTGTCGTATATCTACACAATGGAATACTACTCAGCACTAAGAAAAAATGATATCCTAAAATTCGCAGGCAAAGGGATGGATTTGGAAAATATCCTCCTGAGCGAGGTATCACAAACTCAGAGAGATAAGCAGGGGATGTACTCACTCATTAGTGCTCTCTAAACAAACAAACAAGAAAAAAAGCCAAGCATGCCCCAACTACAATCCACAACCCCTGAACATCTTGGGATCAGAAACACCCTGGACTGACCCTTTGGATCCCACTCCACCTATAGGAACACCTGACTCACTCTTGAGGGAGGGGGGACAAAACTGGATTTGCCAAGAGTGGAAACTGAACTAAGCATTATTGGGTCAGTGGGACCATAGGACTGCCTGCTGCCTACCCAGGGAGGGGATGGGGAGTTGTGGAGAAGAAAAAATGACCTGATGTGGCGGGAGGGGGAAGGAACCTTAAATAAGGATATACAGGGATGGAAAAAAAAATTCAGAGGGAAAGCAGAACACAAAGTAATTATATGTGTAGCAATCTTATTTGCATTATCAAAAAAAGGAGCATGGCAGAAATGATGCTATCTCCATTAGTTGACTATATGGCTTCACTGTGTTTCTTAAGTGGACCACATCATTAAATCATCTGCCAAGGATATCTACTTTGGGAGAAATCACTGCTCTTTGTAATTAGGAGGAATTTCAGGATAACTCATTTCAAACAATTAATGTACCTCTACAAGAAATTATTTCAATGATTATAGAGTTTGTCTTGACTCCCTTGATGACAGACTGTACCTTGTAATCAAAACACATTCTTTCTTCCCTAAAGTTGGCTCTACTTGTTGTTTATCAAAACAACAGGGATGCAGACTAACCCAGTGAGTCCTTGTATAATGCTTTCCCCATGGAATGTAGACTGCTAGCCTTCCAGCCACTCTTCTTTATTCACATACTACTTACCATAGTAAGAAGTTTCCAGCCTGGCCTAGCCATAAAATCTGGACTAGCAGCCCAAATAATCACATAAAGTCTTGTGTTGAATACAACTGTTTGGTCTATGGCTTAGGCTTTTTACTTGCTCATTCTTACTCATAAATGAAGCCATGATTAGCCATGTGGCTTTGTACATTTTCTCAGAGCACCATTGTTGCCCTGTTTCTTCTGTGTCTTCCTGGCATCTCTGCTCTGTTTTTTTTCTTTCCAGAGTTTTCTTGGTTTGGTCATCCTGCTCATACTTCCTGTCTGCCTTCTGGCCAATCAGCATTTTATTAAACCAGTAGGAGAGGCAAATATTTACAATGTACAAGAGCATAATCCCACTGCAATTCAGTATGCATAATCTTTGATCCCATGTAGCAAGAATCCCCTTTTGTTTTACTCATTTTTATGATTCTCACCTAAACATTCATTATATACTGCATCCATATTTGAATAACTTTAGGAAAAGTCCAGGTAAAGTTCAGTATTGTATTGAGTCGCTCTTAGCTATGTAAGACTTTCTTTCTCCATTATGGATGTAATATCACAGGTTAGTACATTTCTACCATAGCTTTACTACTTAGTTCTTTTTAAAATTTAATTACATAGAAATAGGATATACAAGATTAGGGTAAATTAAGAAAAAATTAATGACTGAATAAACTCATAATAGAGGAGATTTTGAAGAAAAAATGTTTAAAGTTGCAACCTTAATGTATTCACATAAAAGGACTTTATACTGGCATGAAAACAGATTTGTGGAGCAACAGAATTAAATTGAAGATCCTAACATTAACACACACACCTATGAACACCTGATTTTTGACAAGTAAATTTGTCAAAAGTATTCATTGGAAAAAAAGATAGTATCTTCAACAAATGGTGTTGGCATAACTGGATGGCAGTGTGTAGAAAAAGTGCAAATAGATCCAATCATATCACTATGTACAAAACTCAAATCCAAGTGGATCAATGACCTCAATATAAAACCAGCTACACCAAACTTGATAGAAAAGAAAGTGGGAAATACCCTTTAACAAATTTGCATAGGTGACCACTTCCTAAATATAACAACAGTAGCATAGACACTAAGAACACCAATCAATAAGTAGGACCTACTAAAACTGAGAATCTTCTGCAAGGCCAAGTATACAGTCAATAAAAGAAAATGACAGCCTGCACAATGGGAAAAGATTTTCACCAACCCTACAAATGACAGAGGACTGATCTCTAAAATGTATAGACAACTTAAGAAACTAGAGGTCAAAGCCCTAAATAACCCAATTAAAAATTGGGGTACAGAACTAAAAAGGAATTTCTCAGCAGAAGAATTAAAAATGGCTGAACGACATTTGAAAAAATGTTCAGCTTTAGCTATCAGAGAAATGCAAATAAAAACAACTTTGAGATACCACCCTACACCTATCAGAATGACTTAGATCAAAAACATAGATGATAGCCAATGCTGGGGAGGATGTAGAGCATGGAGAATACTCCTCCATTGTTGGTGCGAGTGTAAACTTATCCAGCCACTCTGGTATGTAGTATGGCAGTTCCTCAGAAAACTGGGAATCAATCTCCCCAAGGATCCAGCAACATCACTATTGGACATATCCCATAAAAATGCACATTTGCACTCCAAGAGCATTAGCTCAGCTATGCTCATAGCAGCATTATTCGTGACACCAAGAACCTGAAAATAACCTAGATGCCCCTCAACTGAGGAATGGATTAAGAAACTGTGGTACATCTACACAATGGAGTATTACTCAGCATTAAAAAATGATATTCTAAAATTTGCAGATGAATGGATGGATTTGGAGAATATTCTTCTGAGCAAGGTCTCATAAACCCAGAACAATAAGCAGGAGATGTATTCTCTCATTAGTGGACATTAAGCAAATGCACTCTTATGTCGTTGAAAGATGGGAAATCTTTAGCATGAATGTTTTGGACCTTCAGCTTTCCTTACAATGATACTATTTGAATCCACTATCCATCTGCATTAGGTCTCCTAAAATTCCACTGAATTTGGTATGGTGCCATTCACTTCTAGGAATTAAATACAATGAATAAATGAGAAAAAGAAAAGTTAAGTGACAGAAATTTGAAAAGGACACAGAATTCTGGCCCCAACTCCCAGTCCAGTCAAAGAGAGTGAGGAGGGATTATATAAGTAAAGGGATCAAGATCATGTTGGGGAAACCCACAGAGACAGTTGAGCTACTGGGAGCTCATGGGCTCTGTACTGACAGTTGGGAACCTGCATGGGACTGAACTAGGCACTCTGAATGTGGAAGACAGTGTATGGCTTGGGCAGATTGTGTGGCCACTGTCAGTGGGATCAGGATTTATCTCAAGTGCATGAACTGGCTTTTTGGAGTCCATCTCCTATAGAGTGATACCTTGCTCAGCCTTCATATGGTGGATTAGTTTAGTCTTGACTCATCTTGACATGCAGACTATATTGACTCTCTGTGGGAGTCTTTACCTTCTCTAAAAAGTGGATGAGGGGTAGGGAGGGGAGAAGCTGTGGGCTAGTAGGAGGAGGGGAGGGAAGGGAAACTGTGGTTGGTATGTAAAATTAATTTAAAAAATCCTTTTAAATTAAAAAGGACTTTTAGTAAAGGATGCCCAAGCTGCAAACCACAACCACTGAACAGCTTGGGATCAGAAACACACTGGACTGACTCCTTGGATCCCACTCCCTCTAGAGGAACACCTGACTCAGTCTTGAGGGTGGGAGGAGAAAACTGGATCTGCCAGGAGTGGAGACTGAACTAAGCAATATTGGGACAGTGGGACCTTAGGACTGCTTGCTGCCTGCCCAGGGAGGGGATGGGGAGTTGTGGAGAAGAAAGAATGACCTGATGTGGTGGGAGGGGGAAAGGACCTTGAATAAGGATATACAAAGATAGAAAGTGTGACTTCTTTGTTCATAATAATAATAAATAAATAAAAGGAAAAGAAAGAAAAGACTTTTAAATAAGATATTGGAGAACATTATGAAGGTTCAAAGATCATAACAGTATAGATCCAAAATACAGTGTCAATGATGGCATTCAGAGTGGGAATCACTGTAGTTAGAAGCAGGGTTAACCTGAGCTAACAGAATAGCCACAGAAGGCTTGTACTTCCTAGACTGTTGAGAGAAATTATTGAAAGTGCATCCCATGGCATATGAAGATTGAGAGGACAGGATTGTGGGTCTTCTGATACTTTGATCAAATGAGGTCATGGGGAGAAGCTTCAAAAAATTCTAAGGAGAGCAGGTTTCTAGGAGACTTCATTGAAGGAAAGATTTATGCATTCAGCCAAGTAGAGGGCGGCTCAGAAGGTATATTCTTTCTAGTGAGAGAAGTATGTGTAAAGTCAGAGCAGCAGGAAGCTAAGTCTAGCTCATACAAGGCTAATCAAGTAACACTCTATGTATTTTTATCTCTTCCTTTCCAGCTTATAGCATTCTCCATCACAAAGAAATGATACATACTTTTAGAAAGTTATTAAGATGAGTACCAACTGGAGAAAGTTTAAATAGAGAAATTGTCCAGTCCAAGGCAACGGCTAAAATTACCCAAAGATGTTGACAGAGGTTTCAATTATATACCTATGACACTGACCTTTCTGAAGATGAGAAGGGAGCAGTGTGCTATGAAAGATTGCAGTAAGAAGTTTTACCATTGGTTACTAAAGAGAGTTCATGCAGTGTTCCTGCATTAGTTACCAAGAAATCAGGGAAAAGCAGGATTAGAATATAAGGTTCTTTGAAGGGATTGATAAGTGGAAGAATTCATGTGTTTGTGGTTGACTTCAAGAAGTCACACTTGTTCAGGAGACTCTGTTACCTTCTTATCTGCTGACTATTTTGTGTCCAGATCCTTTTGTAATTCTGCTCCATACTGAGGTCTAATAAAGTGGGTCACTAGCCTGAATTAACAATACTTTTATTCTATAAGATGTATTAAGGATGTGTGGAAATAACCCATGGAAAGAGCTTACCTGCAAGAAACTGTGCATTTAGTAGTACTAACAATTTCTTACTATATATTAATATTTACCATAGGCACTCCCAAAAGTAAGTAAATTTAGCACAATTAATTCTATGGCATTTCTTCTATGATCAGAGAATGAACAGAATTTCCGAGATGCATGATTGTGTATAACAGATATCTAGATATCTGTATTAGTGACTTCAGACAAATAGCATAAAGATATCGCAGTGCTATCTTTATAAATTAGACCGAAGTGAGCATCAGTTGTGTTGAGACTACTGAACAGAAAAAAAAAGAATGGCTTTTAAGAGAATCTTTGAAGAAGGTACTTTCTCCCTATGTTGAAGTCTTACATGTCAGGAATAATGAAAATTTAAAAGATGCAATGGGTATTTTAATATGTAATTGCATTTATCACACATATGTGGATTGAAGTGAGAGATCCTCTATGTTCAGTTTTGGTATTTTTTTTCACCAGGAAGAAAAGAACATGACACATTTAATAAAGAAGATGTTGTATACCAAGACCTCTTTTCTCTTTTGCATAGCCGCACTCTTGATGTTCTGCTGTATAAATCACAATTCATTATGTACCCAATACCAAAATCATTTGATTATTTTTATGGTTTTGGTATTACAACTGTGCTACAATAATTTAACGAGTCACTGAACAGCTAAGTAAAATATCTTGTCTATAATGAAAAGGGGTATGTGAAATATAGGCCTATATTATTATATTTTTATTATTTTTAATTTAAATTATATTTTTATTTATGTATACATTGTACATGATTTTTAGCTTCATAAAGACAATTTATTGTAAGTATATAACAGTTATATTGAACTATATTATTTTCCCAGTTTAGCATACAATATAATCAATTTCACTATGGAAAACTGATGGATTTAAATAAATTGGATTTGAATTCTTCTCTATTATTCAACAATTTTGTGACCTCAGCAAGCCATTTAACCTACTTATATGTGTCTTGGGATGAATCCTAAACTTTTAAATTATATTGTGTCACACCCTTACATCTTACAGATTATGATTATGCTGCTCATAATGATTATTACACATGATTCAAAACTTGATGGTTTGCTTATTCCTAGCATTTTCCATTTCTCTACAGTTATACTTGTCTGTGATCATCCAACCACCTGCCAAAACACATCTATCTACTCACACACATACTACCTACCCATTCAGCCATACACTAATCCACTCACCATGAATTCATTTGAGTTTCACAATCTACTATCTACTCATGCACCCATTGGTCTACATCCACCAACTGATCCATATTCTTATTTAGAAATTAAGTAATTTTTTTTTAGTTTTGATACTGTGGTGTCTCTGTCTTGCCAGAATATCATTTCTGATGAGAGATAAATAAGATTTTACAACACTAGTATATTGCTCTCTTTGACCAATTACTTTATAAGCTTCTTAAGGTTTGGGTGATGGCTGATTCAACATTGGCATATTCATAGAATATCTGATCATGACCAAGTAAACTTCTTTGTAGTCCTTTCTTATGCCTCAAAATGTGTCCTTTCAAATGAGATCTGTGGTTGTTCACCTCATCTTAATAATGAGTGCTGCCTTTACAGCAAAATAAATTTGTTTCTTCAAGATTTTACATGTATACTGTTATTTTTTAAAAAGCCTTTGTGACTAATAGCTTTCAATTTGAACATCTGTTTTCCTTAGGCTCATACTTATTTTAAGGCAGAAGTACAATATTTGTAATATTTTGTAATATTTTGTACTGCATCAAACATTCCTCTCTCTCTCTCTCTCTCTCTCTCTCTCTCTCTCTCTCTCTCTCTCTCTCTCTCTTTTCCTCTCTCTCCATATGTGTGTGTGTATGTGTGTGAGTGTGTGTGTGTTTGTGTATAAAGAGAAAAGGAGAGATAGATAGGTAAGAACATTTCCTGAAAGACATGTGTTTTTAAAACTGAACCTCATGGAAGATCAATTATTTTACCATGTCCTTCCTGCAATTTAAAATCGAACATGAACTAAAGTCTTAATTCCAGTGCATAAATCTCAGCACTCTTATTCTAGCTTCTTGAGAAATGTGTATATTCTTTTATATTAATAATAAATTTTTATTATTAAATTTTCCTTCCTTTTTCTCATCCTTAATGTCTAGCACATGTATGTTATGTGTGAGATACATGTTGGTCTGAATACATAATAAAATTGCCTAGCATGTGAGAAGGTCTAAACCTACAGCAATCACAGGAGAAAGAGTTCAGTGCTTTCAGCTCTGCTTTTCTCCTATTCCTTTCTTGTTTTTATAACAGAATACAAGCAACAGCACACTTCCTGATTGGTGTGGAGACCACTGAGGTGCTCCTGCATTATTCAATCTAACCACAGTGGCTTCCAAAGGGAAAATAAATACCTCTGCAGAGGCTTCACTTGTCTGTATCACATGCACAAGTATGAGGGATTGCTTTGCTCTCAAGCTTTCAAATGGGTGTAGAATCCCCCTGCTGAGCTCAGTTGCTCACTCTAGTACTGAAGATATGATTTGACACATGGCATTCATAGTATCCCCAAGCTGATCCTTCTTCCAACATGTTTCTGAGGCTTAGGAAGTCATAAGAAATGGGATTCTTGATTATCAGCTGGTAACAGATAGGCTACCCTGGAGAGCTCACCACCCACTGATGAATTCCAAAGATAAAATCAGTATCCTATTACCAGTGGGACATATGTGTATTACTGTTTCGTGATATTTTCTTGAGACCTCATTATATTAACAAAATTTTGCTGACAGTTGTTGTTAAAAATGTTTGAAACTGTGTCTTCAATGCAGGAGTTCACAGTATAACTGTAGGAGAGTTCCAAGGCTATAGAAAGATAGTAATACCTTGTGTTGGGCTTGGAGATGGGGTAGAAAGACAGAATGAAAAATGGGTAATTTGTTAATGAAATTTAAGGGAAATACAGTTTCTTTGCACAAGGATGAGAAGAGATAGATGGGACTAAGGACCAAACCAAATATTGAGTTGAGCCATACACAGGTGTGGTGTGGATTGTATGGGGGAGTTGACTGTAACAAATATTTACAGAATCTATAAAGGCATCTTAAAGAAGCTGGACTATCTTCTGAATATAGCCAGTGAATTTATGGGAAAATGGGTAATAAAGAGTTAAACATGCGGAAGAACAATGCTTATAGTTTGAAAATAGACAATTGCATCAAGTAATATTTAGAAAAATTTGAAACTGTCCAAATGAAAAATAATTAGGTCTTGGTTTAATTTGGAACAGTGGGAGGTGGTGGGGGATTCAGGAGTAGCTCAATGAGAGGAGGGGAAGAGTTTTAAAGGCTGTGAATTATTACTTAGACTGTCTTGTTTTTTGTCATCTTAGCCTGACACTGCCAGTGTCTCAAAGTAAGCGCTTTCCTTTTCAATGATTCTAGCTCTTTCTGTTGAGTCATTTATGATATAAGTACTCAACCAGTACCTATTCTAAATCTCAGTCTCTAAGCATGCATGTCTGTCCTCTGTTTTCAAGATAAGAAGATCCCTTGAAAAAGTTGTGGTATTCTATCTATGTCTTTTTCACCAACTTCTTCACCATCACTGCCTCTGACCAGGTAGATGGTATGACAAAACAGTGGTTTGTCTGATGAAAAATTGCAGTGTTCAGGTGAAATCCCTTCTGTTAAAAGTATACTCCTGCCCATAGCTTCTGGTTCCGCTCCCGGGACAAGTGCTGTCTGCAGAGTCCCAGCACACTGTGGAGCAGGGGCAGATAAACTCTGCAGGTCACCAGACCCGAAGCTCCTGCTGAGGGAAGCTGCACAGCAACCCGCCCCCACCTCGAACTGAGCAAGCCAACATCTGCAGGGGTCTCTGAAGGACAGACTCAGACCCTGACCAGAGCGGTGACAGGAGGCACACAAATCAAAGTGCCACAACCTATCAGGAGCCATCTAATTGTGAACCACTGAAGCCATGGGCAAACGTCAGTGCAAAAAATTACATAATAATACAAAGGTCAACATGGTAACTCCAGAAGAGAGTGGTGATCTTACAAATACAAGACCTGAACTGAGCAATGAAGAGGAAACAGAAGGAAACAACACCAAAAATTCCTTTTTGATGATCATCGAAGCTCTGAAAGAAGATATGAAAAAAAGCCTTAAAGAAATAGAAGAAAATACAAACAAAAAATTGGAAGAGATGAACAAATCTGTGAAAGAAACATGCCAGGAACTAAAAGCTGAAATGGAAGCAATAAAACAGGCACAAAATGAGGCAAAGATGGAAATAGAAAACCTGAAGAAAAAAGCTGGAACCACAGATACAAGCATAACAAATAGAGTTCAAGAAATGGAAGATAGAATCTCTGAAGTGGAAGACTCAGTAGCTCAAATAGATATATCAGTCAAAGAAAATAGTAAAACTAAAAAAGCCATATCTCAAAATGTTCAGGAAATCTGGGACACCATAAAAAGACCTAATTTGAGAATAATAGGAATAGAAGAAGGAGAAGAATACCAGCTCAAAGGCACAGATAATGTTTTCAATA